>JADDOH010023300.1:0-43630 GCA_016648135.1 Agrypnia vestita | reverse complement strand
GGGGCCCCATCGTCCCGCCCCTAAAATGCCATGAAAAACTTCCTTCTATACATTTTCTCTGGCGTTTCCTTTACCTTGATAAACAACCCGAAGCTAAATCTTGATATAGCCACGTAGTATGTTCCATTGCCTCGACAAATCGTAAAATATCTGAAAGAAAAGGCACATTTACATATCATTTTGTTTTTAAATTTGCTTACTTTTGTTGGCTGCTTCTGTATACAATTTATAGTTTGGAGAAAAACACATAATCAGATTGTTTCAGTGATTCGCCTCTGGATTGGTTATCTTGGTGGAAACTGTATTTATCTGCAAACCGAGAGTCTAATAATTTGAAAATAGGTCTACTTCCGAGTATGTGGTGTCTGTCGCTAACAGAACTTCACTTTTCTCGTTAGGAATTTATTTAACAAGTTTTTAAAAATGAATCTATGGAAAGGAGGATCGATGTCCGTGGGTAATGACATATCTTCGGTTTCCGCGTAAAGGGGCCCCATCGTCCCGCCCCTAAAATGCCATGAAAAACTTCCTTCTATACATTTTCTCTGGCGTTTCCTTTACCTTGATAAACAACCCGAAGCTAAATCTTGATATAGCCACGTAGTATGTTCCATTGCCTCGACAAATCGTCAGAATTCCGAGGAAAATGTAATCCAAGGTATACCAAAACTTTAGGGATCACTTGCGTCTAAAAGATTAAGTTGGAAGATATTAATAGTGGCATCTAATTCTTTTTAGGGGTCCTTGCGTCTAGAAGAATGTTGGTTATTAGTTTAAAGCTGATTATTGCAATTTATCCTCTGTGGAGTATAAAGATAATTTCTTGGTAAATGAAAATGTGAATTCCTCCTCGTAGAATGAAGACAAGTATGTTTAACCAATGGAACATTCCACGTGAACAGAATATATTAACCATGTGTCAATACATTCATAGATATCCAAAGCGTAGTGAATAAATCTACCTCACCAACTTCCTATGACCATGTGACTATATTTATACAATAATTAAACGAGTTATCTGAGCAAAATAATTCGTGTAGATAACGGGAATACTTTATTTCAAATATCGTTGAAGCATTTTTTAACGTCCGAACGAAATCGCAATATTCAGGGGTGTATCCTGAATCGGTTGCGCATAATTAATAACCCGATTCACTTTCTCTCCCTCCCGTTCATATAAGTCAGAATCAAATATTTCGAAATCACAGCGCTCTCACCCAGAAGTTTCTTCCTTCAATCAAGTACAGGTGTAATTTCGCCCCATTGAGGAATGACCCATCTGTACTTCTTGAAATTCCCTAGTTAGAACTAGTTCTTTATATATAGGGAATATGCACGTAATTATGGATTTTTGTCCTCATGATTGAACGTCTCCTTGGCAAAAAGCGGGGCAAACCCAAAACAATCAACCCACTTCATTCGCTCCCTCTCTTGCGTTCAAATGATTTGAATTACGTCTAATGGGATTAAAATAGATTGGTTCTTGTCTTTTTCCACTCCATAGTCATATTATTTCAATCCTAACTGCATTATTTATAATGAATCTAAAATATATTGGATAACTCTTGGTTGTTCTAGTATAACTGATCCATCAGAAATCACGCCGAACTAATTCCGGGGGGTCAACAACACAGACTTCGGACCAAACGTCATACCTAATGAGTTATTTCGGGCAGTCTCCTTTTCAGGTATATAAAGCCTTACTTATAAACCCATTGTCGGACGTATATCATGGTCTTTATACTCCATGCTTGCTACCACCAAAACTGAACGATGCCATCGCAAGACGAGTCTTGTTATTTCAATCCTAACTGCATTATTTATAATGAATCTAAAATATATTGGATAACTCTTGGTTGTTCTAGTATAACTGATCCATCAGAAATCACGCCGAACTAATTCCGGGGGTCAACAACACAGACTTCGGACCAAACGTCATACCTAATGAGTTATTTCGGGCAGTTCCTTTTTAGGTATATAAAGCCTTACTTATAAACCCATTGTCGGACGTATATCATGGTCTTTATACTCCATGCTTGCTACCACCAAAACTGAACGATGCCATCGCAAGACGAGTCTTGTTATTTCAATCCTAAATGCATTATTTATAATGAATCTAAAAATGAATTGGTTACCGCTTTCAGTCAAACACTGTCTCTTCTCATATTCATACAAGTCGGAATTAACTATTTCGCAACTACAGCGCTCTCACCCAGAAGTTTCTTCCTTCAATCAAGTACAGGTGTAATTTCGCCCCATTGAGGAATGACCCATCTGTACTTCTTGAAATTCTCTAGTTAGAACTAGTTCTTTATATATAGAGAATATGCACGTAATTATGGATTTTTGTCCTCATGATTGAACGTCTCCCAGGGGTCGAACGACGCAATCTCAAAACAACCAAATTCGACTACATTTTAAATCCTCTTTCAAATGATTTGAATTATGCTTAATGAAATTAAATATGTATCTTTCCTAAGAATATACTGCCTACTTCGATATTAACTGTAGATAAATTTGCTTTAGAAAAATTTAAGAACATTTAGAAACAGTTTAACAATACTATTATATAGACTAAAAAGGTACTCATCCTGAAATCTTGTAGTGGCTTGAATCCGTAGCTCAGAAGGCCCTTCCTCCAGACTCTGCATAAGTGTGAATCTTGTTCCTCCAGCTTCCCATTTGGCACATATCTCTTCTTCATTCTCTCGATGGTTATAAATACATTTAAAAGAATCCTAACTGTTTTTATTCCAATAATGAGATCCCGATTTAAATTCAAAAATGATTTTAAAACAATCGAAGCACAAGACAAAGTAACGCATCCCTAAATTTCGACTATAAACCAGACGTTAATTATTTCGCTCTATATTGACGCTTGTATGATGGCGTCATAACAGATAAAATTTTGTTTGTCTTTCGAAAATGCGGCAAAACGCAGGCATTTGTAATAATCCTATATTTTAATACTGACATTTTGACGCTATAACAGCGATGAATTTGGATGCTTTCGTAACTGATTGTCAAATACCGAAACAAATTGCTTTGGAAACTATATCTCTGATAACGTAAAAACGCGCGAAACAAACGAAACCAGCGTGGCCTCTCGGTTCAAAACCCTCCAAAAAACTCTCGAGTTAACGCTCCAACACCTACTTATAAACTTTTTTTTCATCGGAAATTCCTTCTAGAAGCTTCCCCCTCCACCAAAGATCTCATTGGTTAATTTCTATCATGTGACAAATCAGGCCTATCACGAGCCAACACCTATTTACGCGTCTACATGGGTGTAGTGAAACTTTTCTCCAATACGAATAATATTATTATTTTTTTGAATCGACGTCCTGTCGTCAGTGGCGCAGTCGTGACTCTCACAACACAAGTAATAAATTAATCTTAAATAGTTCTTTTGGAGATATTCGATATAATTATTATTTTATTTCTTATTTCTTGTAATAGGTTGGCAGGTTAAATTCATCACAGTATGTCTATAGCTGAAGCGTGTAAAGAAGCTATATACTTAAGATCTTTATTAAGTGAACTGACAGGCAATTTATCTACTGTGCGTTTGTATAATGATAATGATGTATAAGATTGTATAATGAGTGCGCAGAAGTTGGTGGCAAATTTTAAGTGTCATAGAAAAAGTAAACATATTGATATTAGGTATCATTTTATTAAGGATGCAGTCAGCAATAAAATCATTGATTTAGAATATTTGCCAACAACTGCTATGCCAGCTGACATACTAACTAAAGCTTTAAATCCCATGAAGCATTATAAATGTATGGAGGATATGGGGGTTAATCAAATAGATTATTAAAAAGAATCGTTTATTTCATAGAAATGGTTTGTTTATTTGATGTAGTTGGGGTGTTAGAATATAATATTTTATATGGTAACATCAAATATACAAGTAGCGCCCTCTATATCCGTTGTGTATGTAACCTGTGATTTTTGAATAAAGCATTCGCTTATTGGCACATAAACTATCAAGTTGTTTAAGTTCATTTTAACATCTCTTGTGTGTGAAATGCGTCATATTCAAAGTATATAGCAGATCTCCAGTAAATCCAGTATAACTGTGAATTAAAAACTATCCCCAAGATTACTCCAAAGATGCTGCACTAAGTATCTTTGGAGCAATCTTGGGGATAAGCAGTCCGGACCTCCGAGCAAATAATAGTCAGGTAGAAGGTGATGGGTACTAAGCGATGCTCTTTATTAAACCAGACCAGAGATACCTAGAAGTGGAGATTAATTCTCGGCACAGTGCTCTCCGTGAGCATGTATAATGCAAGCCGCCTCGCCGTCATTGCAACTAAGGGTCGGTTTGTTACTTTACAGGCAGGATCAGCTCAGAAAGGTATTAGTTAAAGTATTATCTCATTTGTAACAGGATCTTATCAACAAGTTAAATGAAGCTTATAAATATTATCAGATATTCCTATCTCATCTCTGTGTCACTCCTAAGTCGAGCATGATATATGAGCAAGAAAATTATGATACGAAAATGAACTTTTGAAAATGTTTTTAAAAAATATTTTACTATAAATAATTATCAAAAAATAAAATGAAAAATATAATTTGTGGCGCCTCTAGCGGTAGACGCTCAAAAGAATTTGTGACTATAGCATTATAAAAAGCGGATTGCTTTAAAAATTGAATAAAAATGTTAATCAATTAAAAAGAGACTACATTTATAAGGTCGAAAATTTTTCGTTAACTTACCAAACTGCCGCGGCAAAAATGGATAACAGGCCATCCCCGGATAGAATGGAGGTCCGTTGGTTCGAATCCCGGTAGCAGTTAAAATATTTTTTTTGTATATTTGATTTTTCAGTATGTATTTTCTAATTGTTTAATAAAAATTTCTTTATATATATTTTATCAAGAGTGCTACTAAATTTTAAAAAGTCAGACAAGTATAAATGTATACTAGGGCTTAGCAGAGACGCGAACCAATGTTCCGTCATTTTTGACGGGTAGCAGCTAGTTATATATTACATTGTATAGCGGATTGATCAAACTACACGTTAAACGTCCAATCATTATATTACACATCTAGTGGGATTATTAAAAGTAAAAAAAATGTATTTGTAAAAAAAATTGTATAAATAAATAAAAAAATGATAAAACTCAAATAACCAATATGTAAATTCATCTAACATACATGTTACATGAATTGTAATGGTAAAAAAATCTAACAGAAACCCCTATAAAATAACGCACGCTCGTGCGTGCGGGTATTCAAGCCTATTTTCCCTGACATGATTATTAATCATGATTCAAATTTTTTTATTCTAAAAGTGTATTAAAAATAAACAGTGTTGTAATATGCAAGAAATACTTTAACTAGGGATGTAAAAACCGGCTGGTAGTTGCAGTAAAATATTCAGGGTGTACTGTCTGCGCTCGCGGACAGAGCGTAAAAATAACTGGGGTCAATAGTCTAAGCTCAATACAATTCAAAGTTGCTGTAAAAGTTAACAGTTTCCGCCATTTTAATGCATAAAATAGGACAGGTGTTTTAAGGTCCTCCCAAATGCAAATTGAGAAAATTAGTGTGATTGTGTATGTTTTAAAACACCAACTTGGTTTATTATTTATTGCATTAAAATAATTTATAAAATTCTAACTTCTTACCGCACCTTAGCACCTTATAACTAAATACTTTATTTTTATTTTTTAGTTTTATCGTGTTTTTAATTAATTTTATTTTACCGTGTTTTTATTTATTTTTCTATTTTTATATGTATTATTATGTAACCGAATATTAATTTATTTTGAGTAAGTAAATATTTTTTTTTTCACATCGTTATATTTATTTCTAACGTATTAATGATCTATTCAATGTATTTTTGCAGAAAAATTTAAGTGGATGGTTATTTTTCAGTGAATTTTTAAATAAATTAATTTATTGATAGAACCTACAAAATTTTACGGATTTGAGAAATAAAATCGAATTTGGTAACTTGATAAGAAAAAATCTTTAGATTATTGATTATTTCATTAAAAAGAAACAAAGTTACTCACATTAATTAATACTGCTAAATTCAATGCTTTCTTCAATCATTCTCAAATTTAATTTTATTTTATTTTATTTGGATTACTATTTTTATAACGATTACATAATCATAAATATATATAAATCTTAATTAAATAAATTTGTATAAGCCACTCAAATAATGACTCTACGTCTACTGGTTTCAATACCACCGTATCTTCATCAGGACTGATGTACAACTTGAAGTACGACTGTTGTACGTTAGTCCTGATGAAGATACGGTGGTATCGAAACCAGTAAACGTAGAGTAATTATTTAAGTTGTTTATACAAAGTTATTTAATTAAAATTTATAATTATGTCCAACCACAAAGTTAACGCTATAAACATCAAAAATAGATTACATTATCTGTGAAGTTTAGATAAAATGCTGTTGAAACCAATCTTTCCAATTTAACAATACGTACGTTTATTGAGATCGAAAAGATGTTTTTTTTTCCTAAATATTTTCTAATTTATCTTGTGTACATGTTGACGGATTTCGTTTACTTATTTTTTTGGTTTGGTTTACATAAACTACATATATTATATGATACGTGTCATGATATCGAGGTCAGCACTTATGGAGTATCGGGTATCAGATAGCAAAAGGTTTATCACTGGACGTGGTGTGATGATGGATTGCCTCCAAGCTCAATCCATTAATGTATTTGATGCTTACAATATTATTCCTAAGTACACAGTACTTGCAAAACTTACTCTAATATATACGATTTTAAATATGTTGTTAGATTAGATTTCATACAGGGCTTCCATTAGTTAGATATTTCTTCTCCCTGGCTTCATCTCAATCACTGTCGTCAACATTAGTGTGAGTTCTCCACGTTCTTTGATAGTTCAGTACGCAATAGTGTTATTAAACAATGTTAAATAATATAACGTGTAAATTATGGAACACACAAGACATGACGGTCTCAAATTTAAATATGCACCGACATTTTTCTCACCTATCCGAAGTTCGTGTTCATGAATTCTTTCCGCCCCTGAGACATCTGCTAGTCTAGTTAGCTAGTTAGTTAGCTAGTCTTAGACTCATTGCCAAGGTAGGCTGTTGGAGTCGGCTCTTCTCATTCTCAGGCTGAATCTTCTTCGGTTCTGTGTATCGCTTTCATCCAGGTCATTTTTGTGCAGGATTTTGGAGCATTGAGTCAGCCAGGAGTTCTTTGGTCTTCCTCTTGTTGACTGTCTGGTGGTCTCCATGTTATGTGCCCATACCATCTCAGCTGTCGTTCCTCCAGCTTACTGTTTATGTCCGTGACACCCAGGTGAAAACGAATGCGTGAACTTTAAAACTTATTTTTTGGGTTACTCTTACCGACCATCAAAGCATTCGTATTTCTACTGTTTTAAGAAGCCTAGAGTAGAAGTCCAAAGTCAAAGTCCAGCACTCGGAACCATACATTATCGCGGGACTTCTAATAGTCTGGTATATTTTTCCTTTAAGTGTTATAAGCATTTTCCGATCACACAAGATCCCTGTTACGGATCTAAATTCATCCATCACACACCAATTCTATGGTCAATATATGCCGCAGATTTATAAAACATTCATTATCGTATTTTTTGGTAGGTGTTATTTTTTATTACTTATTTTTTATTTATTTTTTCTCTTTTAATCATTCACTTCTTCTGCTTCACATGTATTATTTTTATGTAGGTAACTTGTATACTTGATAGTGAACCAGGTCTTGCAAACTCAACCTGGTCATTCTGGTATAAACATTCTGGAATTTTTATTATGTAATGTAAATAATTTTAAATAACTAACGAATTTTGAGAAAGGAGGCCAACATGATAAAAAATATAACACGCAAAACCATAACGAGATTAATTTTCATGTGCATAATTTCAAATTTTTTCAGCTGAACAGACGCTCAAACAACCGAAAATGGTTCAGCGTGCAAAAAAATCACTTTTTGCAGACTGCGGCTACATGTTTCGTGCAGCATAGGGCCGGACTAGGTACTAAAGCAGCGTATGTAGTTTTTCATTTAATTATTTTTTTTTTTATTTTTTTTCATCGACAAATGCATCTCTTGAAGACAGTTTAATATTATCATAATATCGCATTATCATTTATTCCTTTTTTCTTATTTAAGCTTCAGAACGTGGTCTTGCACGATCCCCGGTATTCTGAAGCACTCATATATATATCATCTTAGATGATGTTAGAGATTTATATGAGTGCTTCAGAATGTGAGATGGATTTGTAGCCGTCTCTTTCACTCCGGAGAGATACCTGCGCACGCACTCAACCATCGGCGGCTGGCGGTTTAACGCCGGGCAAATGAACACAAACCACCACTTCAAAAATTTGAGCTCATTGATAGGTATAAAATTGATATATAAAAAATAGGAAAATTACAATAACGATCCACTGTATATCGACGGTGTCTATTTCTCTTTACAGCGCTACTGCATATCGCAATATTTAATAAATAGTTCAAAAGGCATCAAACAACATCATTTTCCCCGTAACTGTCCATCACTTACTCTACCAAGCTGCTTTTTACGCTAGATCGCGCTATTCTCATACCCTATAATCGTAACCGAAACGAAGTTTAAGAAAATAACGCTACCAGATGGCGATATTTACACGCTACACAAATATAGGTACTTCAATCTTCACATCGTAATTGTGTTAATAAAAATAATATATTTTTTAATACTTTATATTGATTTCGAAGTATTTTTAAAAACGAACCAATAGAAACGGTCACGCAATACTTAGATGCATGGGTGAACGAGAACTGGGATCCATTTCAAGAAGTTAGAGCTCGAATAGAGATGATAAGAAGTGCGTTTCTCAGAATGAGACCGTTATTTTCTAACCGTGACCTAAGCCTGCAACTTAGAATGCGTTTGGTGTTATATTTTTGCCATTCTCTTATATGGGGTGCAGGCGTGGACATGTAAAAAGACAGAGAAGAGCTGCGGACTATCAAGACGAGAAAGCTTGAGCATCGAACATATTATGAAAGGATTAAAATAGTCTAAACCAACTCTTTATCCAGAAAAAATGCCGCAAATATTTGTTTCCGATAGAAGATGACACCATAATAAGAAGTCATATTAATTAAGAAGCATTTTTTGTTGGTGTTACTAATTAATGTATAACTTCAAATTAGACCACAAAAAGTCATTAAAAATCAAATAAAAAAGATATATCATTGAAAGATTTGGCAGATACTCCGTGGTTCAACATTATAATTTAAAATATGTTTTATTTAAACTTTGTATACACACACAATGAGTTATTAAATTACCACTACTACTTAAAAAAGACTAAATGGGTAATAGCTAGTATTAAAAAAAGTTGTTCAAAATTGCATTTAATTTAAAAAAGCTATTCGGTTCGTCAAAGCATTCTTTTCTGCGAAAAAATTCGAAAGAAAACAGATATTTTCTTAAAAATTAAATAAGTAAAATTAAATAACCTATGAACTTTTTCTTTTAAATAGTTTTCAAGTATAAAAACAAATGACGCCTCTGTATTTACCTATACATTTATTTTCATTTAAAATTTTCAAATCTATAATTCGACGTAGTTATGTTATAAACATCAATCCACGAAATTCTAAAAATTAGTTATGTATGGTTTTGTTGAGTTTAATATGATATCTTTATGGGCAGAAAATGTCCAAGCTCTAAGTGCGGACATTTTTGTCAATTCAATATTTTTCTAACCCACATCACTGCCATAATCGTTAAATTAAATCTTTAGCAAAAAATGTGGTTGGACTGTATTCTATGGCTTAAAATATATAATTCCGTGGAACAAAAAATATTGGATAAAAACATCCATGTGGTATGGATGCATTATGAAACTTTTAATTCTACTGTAACTACGCCATATTAATTTTGTATAAAATATGCAAGAGGGTTTATTACTGCTTTCTTCATGCGTTATCAAATTCACAGAACACAGGACCCATATAGAACAAAATAAGTGCTGTTTTTTTTTATATAGATGTTTAGACATTTTGCAAAAGAATCAAACATGTAAAACGCTTCATATCTTTAAAAAATTATTTTAAAATTATGTATAATAAAAAACCTGAAAACATCTTTAAAAAAAGCCCTGTACAAAAATATATAGAATGAATTAAATTTCGACGTATTAGGTTTTTGTAGGTTTAAATTTTTAGAAGCCATTTTCTCAATTCCATGTATTTTGGGTTGCATTCTTTTAGCATTACAAAGTCTAATAATGATTTTATGAATTTTTGATTGATATTTTTACACTGTTATAATTACCATGGTTTCAATAAAAATATAGTTAAAGCGACCGTCTAGCAGAATGAGCAAATTTCACCATTTTTTGTCATATTTTCTCTTGCGTTTTTTATTACATTTTTCTATGGAAATATCTCATTTTAAAATTTATTCATCAGGTTACATATGTTTTAAATACTAATATCTTATTACAATGTCACAAATTAAATTATATAATTTATTAATAAATTACCAAACCTTCGATGTTTTAAAAATGAAGAAAATTGCTCGACTTTATGGGCCTTTTATGACTGAACGGCTAGTTGACATATCATTTTTATTCAACAATAGTAGAAAGTAAACGATTAACTTAAATTTATTACAATTATAGAAAAATCTGTTAGTACAATTAAAGTATTTAGAATATAATAATGTCATTCAGTAGGTATACACAAAAAATTTTTAAAAAAAATATATATAATCGCCCATGTAATGTTTAGTTTGTAACTACTCTGAAGAACGAACGGTAGTTCCGAAGCCGGTTGCTGTTAAAAACAATTTAGTGATTTTAATTTGTAAATTTTGTTTAATTTATTTGACTTATGTCTAAATGTGTATTACGCTAAAAGATCACAAACAAAACCATTTTTAACATCCTATTTTTTCCTAATTTTAATATTGTTAATAATATTAACCTTTAATAATACTTATCATTTATAATATTAATCATTTTAAAATGAAGCAAAAGTTGTAGTTTTTTACCCGGATCAAGACAGTCGCATTAATCCTGATTTTTATTCAAATTTATTTTATTTTATTTTATTATTCTACCCCACCCATTACACTCGAAATTATTCTAATGCACAGCTTGCTATCTCATGTATTTTGCTTTCAACCTTGCTTCAACTTGCTTCTCACTGAGCAAAATTCCAGTTCTATTTTACTACCAGTTCATCAAAATCATATCAAAGATCATTTGAAATTGTAATAACTGCCTCTAAAAACCGAAGCAAAATATGCAAAACAGTGGTGAGACCCGAAATATTGGACGGCGCAAAATGCTGAACAACATCCAAAAAGCACGAACGAAAGCTGCATACGGCTGAAATGAAAATGTTGCGGTGAGCAGGTGGTGTAATATGCATATATAAAATCCGCAATGAATATTTCAGGGGGTCTTTGGAAGTGGCACGGTGGAAAGAGAGCATGATGATATGGTATGGTCACGTCATGCGTAGAAATGAAGACTATACAGTGAGAAGAGCACTCAAAATCCCCACTAAGCCTAGAGGTAGAGGCAAGCCCCCAGCAACATGATGGTCTAATATTGAGAGAGTTCTGGCGGCACAAGATGTTTCCAGACAACCCAGACGGAATATCCTTGCCCTTTTGACTCTGGATGAACCGGAAAAGAGGAGCAGGGAGAAAAAGACGAAGATTAAAAATGGGAATACTTTTGGTAGATAAATCAGATACGCTAACGTGAACAAATGTCACTAGAGAGTAGAACAATATTCTATTGAAAATATGAAATCTATGCATCTTTCTAAAATTCTTAATATATAAATCTGAAACATTTTCCCTATTACACTTTACCGTATTACTGAGACACCTGGTATTTGCCTCAACTAGAATATTGGCGCAAGACAGTCTACAAAACTTAATAAACCTTCGCAATACTTTGCTTTTATTAACAGCGGCAACTGCAGACTATTGTGACATGTGTTCCAGTCTGAGTGTAGCCTCAAACAGCGAATAACTTGAAAATTTGCGGATTAAAATACACAGTTACGAGAGATATAATATTTTTATTTATTTATTTTATTTATTTATTTTATTAATTACACGGCTTAATAGCCTTTTACAACAGGTTTATACATAATTAAAATACAACAAACGATTAAATGTAAAAGAAAAATAAAGGGTATAAATGTAAAAAAGTATATATACATAGTTTAAACATAATGAGGTCAGACATATATGTAAAAAAAGTATATATGCAAAAAAGTGTAAAGTAGTAGGTTTATACATAATTAAAATACAACAAACGATTAAATGTAAAAGAAAAATAAAGGGTATAAATGTAAAAAAGTATATATACATAGTTTAAACATAATGAGGTTAGACATATATGTAAAAAAAGTGTATATGCAAAAAAGTATAAATATGTATAAATATACGTATAAAACTGACATAACCTAACATTGGAGAATAGGCCTGTTAAAGGTTTCAATCATCAAAGAACGAGCATGCGAAGACATATGAATGTGGTCGAAGCTGAGTAATGTGCCAGGTTAGAATAGTATGGCGTTTAATCCTCTCTGCTCACCCGCTTAGAGAGACAGTCTTATTAAATTTTTAATAGCTTTTAGATGGTTATGTTTGCTTATTCTTTCTCACCCAGATTTGGTCGAAATTTGGATAATAATTGTGAATATTAATTTTATATTTCGATATTTCTTAATGAAAACTGAAAAAATGGATGCTTCGAGAAAGAAAAAAACAGAATGAACGAACTGCACTGATACATTACATATGTGCAATGCACATTGTGCAAGTTGCTAGAGCGGGCCGAAGACACTTAATTAGAATAAGTAATGTTTTGTTTTTAATGTATTTTATATATTTAGTATTAACTACCCATTGGTGTCTTATTAAAAATGAAGGAAAATCTCAAATTATTTATTTAAAGTGAGTCTCAGTTCATTCAAATGATTTTTCTTTATGTTCTTTTTACTCCTTTTATATTAACTCGTGGCGTCTGCTTGCTTGCCGTGAACAAAAACTTTGGATCGATTTTTGACCCTTTTCCCGTGATCCAATCGAGCTGAATCTTGGCAAGTAGACTCGTGGCGAGGATCAAAAAGATTTATCAAATTTTCATTAAAAAAATTAATAATTATAGTATAATTTCGGATTCTTAGAAATTTTATTGGTTTTTTTCAAATTGGAATCATTAGAAAAGTTTGATTACGGCGGCCCGATAACGTCGCGGAATATTTTCTAAATTTGAATTACTCCGTCGGTATGCATAATAGGTACTTCACTACGAATGTCGAAAATCTGAATTGGCTGACAAATGTTTTTAGAATTTAATCTTCAAAGCATGAACCGTCTTATCAAAGCTCAAAACATCTGACATTTTAGAAATATATTAAATTCCTGTAAGTTTAGTGTTATATCATATGTTTTAAATAGTCTTTAATTGTTCTTATATTTTACAAAGAAAGGGAGTATAATAAAAACTTGGTTTTTATGGGTAACTTTTTTTAAACATAAATCATTCAACTCAACCTATAAATTCCTGACAGATTAAGCAAGGAATATTTCACGACTTAAAATTAAACGTATTCTTTTTTTTCGCACGAACAATAGAATTAAGAATATTTTTTTTTTATAATACGAGTTCTTACGTTCTCAATGAATTAAACACCTGGTTATAAGAGCATATTTGGCGGCCCTCAATAATATAATAAATAAAATAAATATTGTACTAACACCCGATACCGATTCTGCACGTGCAACGAGGCGTGGTGCATAAACATTATACGAGATTTAGGCCAAAACCGTCCGTTCGTCCATGAGTAAACACAGCGGACATTAAACGGACACAGCACGGACATTATTGCCACGGAAACTGTTACACAAATCTGCTCTCCCTGATCTACTCATGTAACATGAAAAAATAATGTTGCTATGTTGCTACTCATATTTTGTTTTAATTAATTGTGAGGCTTAAGATGTGTGATTATTAAAAAAGAGAAGTTTCATTATTATTACAAAAAAATTAATAAATAAATGTCCTAAAAAATCAGTACTTTAGCTTCTAGAAGAGCGTACTCTCTCATCATCAAGTGAACTTAAGTTTTTCAAGATTTTTTTTTAATATAACTAGTAATGCGTGTCAAATAAAATAAAATTTGTACTTAAATTATCATGTTGCACCACAAAATAACTGCCATGTTAATTAATAACATTAAATAATTAATTCGCTCACTTTCACTGAACCACTGGTTTATTATAATTTATTTTTTATATTTTATATATACACATAATTTTAATAATTATCTTACACCACAAAGTAAGAGCCATATTAATCAATAAATTTTCAATTTTTCGTATGTAAAAAAAACTTATACATTTTCTTCAATAAATGCAAAATAAATTTGTGATGACATAATTAATTTAATAAACAAGAATATCATTTGAATAAACCACGATTTTGTTGAAAAACCGGCGAGTTTTAGGACCAATGATCCCTTTATGAGTATATACAATGTATAGTAAAAATTAAAAATCGAAGTAAGGACATAAGCAAAATAAAATTAAAATATATGGGAGATGAATAACTAATTACGCACTATCGTGAAAATTTAAAGAATGACTATTTGGAAAAAGGACCTGATTATTAAAAAAAAAATTTGAACTTATCACTTTTTCTTATTTGCATCTAGATGCCATGTTTCCAAAATTTCTTATTTATATGTGTACCATATGACAATGTCTAACAATCAACACATATGGAATGCATGTACTATATTTGGGAAAGTAATAAATGCCAATATATTCAAAAATTTAGTGCCGTCTTTTCGGTACAGGATAACGAGCAGATGTGGCAGTATAAGGGGGTGATTTTGGTTAGTCATGTGAGAAGAGGTGATTGAGGTTGTATTTCCAGGAATTCTGTCAGTATATATAGAAGATACATTCAATTTTAGTTGCTCATCGATTTTAATATTTGATTGATTTAAAAATTAATAAATTAATTTTTAAAAGACAGTTGTAAGATGCGTAAACAATTTCAAAGTAACAAGAATTAACTCATTGCAATGAACATAGAGTAAATTACTGAAAATCGAATAAAACAATTTATTGTAACGGAAGTGACATCACACACTTTTAAAAATCGCGAGAAAGTCACTGCGAGCTTTGCGATGAAAGTTTTTGTCGCCATTATCTTCTTTGTTTAAATTTCAATTTCAATAAAATCCTACGAAAATAAAATGAAAAAATCATCACCGAAAAAATTATTTCTGTACTTTTCATCGCCTCAAGCAAAAATAAATTGTTTTAATTTCAAAATAACTTTTTTTAAATATTTTATGGTTAATGCTTAATGGTTTTCAAAGTATTGTTATAATTCAGCATCATTAAATTTTAAAAGATTATAACTGTTTGTTACGTAAATCTAAGTACTGAGTAAGTATTAAAATTATTTTATGAGAAATAATTAACTAGTTTAAATTATAAATTCACAAGTATAACTATTCTACGAGGTTGATTATTTATAAAGGGATATTATTTGTGGTTTAACTTATAAAAACTGAATGTCTTATAAATATTGTCACGGGACGTGTCTTTAGGAGGCAAACGAAAACACTGGAAATTAATTTTGTTCAATTTATTACCAAAGAAAGTCCTGGACACGAGTTAAAATGTAGTAGGTAGGTACCTACCGTTCTTAATTTTATAGTCGCTATATATCTTCCGAGTATTTCACACACGTATTATTAATTTGAACTAAATAACGCTATTTCTGTCGTTTAGATCACTTCTGGTAAATTCCGTTCATTGTTTGCTTGAAGAAACTTTTCACCTTGTTATTCTTCATTCACTTCCGCATGAATCACTGATAGTTACTGGTGGCTTGCTTACTAATACCACGTGTTATGATATCACGAATTGTGACCAGCGTCACACTTGTTGACGCTACAGAGATGTCATCTTGTTGTCGTCACGAGCTGAATTCCTGAGCCCGAATCGCGTAGCTAAATTACTTCGCAAAGTTTACGCTAGAGGTTACGAATAGCCCATAGTAATATTCTTCTGACGTTTACTTTACTATGAGATGGAAAGTCATAGAATTCTCTAGAGAGATATCGTGGTCACGGATGAGTGACCCTGGATTGCGTGAGTAACAGTTTACGGTTGCTGACTGACCGCCGTTATGTTACATCGTCGTTATCAGCATTTAGTATCACTACAATTTGTATTTATTTTCAATATTATAACCGACCATCAATCAACATATGCCCAGTCAAACTCAATATGTGCAAAAAATGATTCTCTATGAACATAGTCACTGTTCTCACCACGTACACACGTACGCCGCTCAACCATAATCCCAGCCACCTCACTTCACTTCCTCCTGTCACTCCCACTTCTATTTCTCTATTTTTTTAAATGGTTTGCTGTTATACTTTCTGGATTATTCGCTTTTTTATGTTTGCTAATATTTAAAAATATAATGTTCCTTACACCTATATCTCTATGTGCTATGGTTTATCTTTCCTATAATTTTTTTTTATTTTTTTCTTGTACCTACCATTTTGATTCCTATGTTTTATGGATTACTTCTCTCTATTTGGTTTTTATTGTTATTATTTTTTTCTGTTTTGCTTTGGCTTTGATATTTTATGTTACGCTAAGGATCTGTATAAATGGAATACCAACTACTCAATACATTGTGCCATTATAATAAATCGTACTGTTGAGAGTCCAAAAATAAAATAAAAAAATAAATAAATTCCTAGACGTGTGTTCTAAATAACTAGTAAATTAAGGATCCACACAAATAACTTTGTAGATCGTTAATATTGCCAGCTTGGATATGAAACGATACTCAATTTAACAGTGTAATTAATCTTTTGTCAACTAGGGTTGTATAATAAAAACCGAGCTTCAGAAGACAATAATATATTATTATCTGACAACATTTTAATCGACTACATACATGTAAATAAACAATATTTTCAAAATTCCAATATAATAAAGTGTTTTAAATTTAACTTTTATATTCTCTTTACAGTTTTCAGAGCTGTTTTATCGTAAATCTTTGTTTTACTTGGCAGCCGTTCCAGATTTTATTGTTAGATCAATAATCAACGTTAATATTACTGAAACTGCATACAGAAGTTATCGGACAGCTGCGAAAATATAAAATGATTTTTATGACAAAAGTACACCCATTTCGCACATTTTCGTTCATTTTGATATTTGTGGAGTGGTCAGATAACTCGTACGGATAAACGGCGCAATATCAGACAATGTTGAAATAGGACTGAGACAAGGTTGCCCACTTTCGCCAATCATGTTCAACCTTTATATGGATAGGGTAAGTCGGAAAAGTCAAACCGCATTGGCTATGAGAGTTGGAAATAGATTCTTTACTCTTCGCGGATAATATAGCGAGGCTGACGTCCATACAAGAGGACCTACAAAAGTTTATAAATTCCTTCAATAACAAGTGCACTAAAGTTGGGATGAAGATTATTACTGCCAAAACAGAGGATCAGCATCAGAGATCAGTATACAGGAGACCCAGCTGAAGCAAGTCGAAAAATTCTAATACCTAGGGGAAGAATTTTCTAGCGATGGAAAGTAGAAAAGTGAAATAGTAAGAAGAATTGGAGCTACGGCCAGCGTTATACGTTCTCTATAAAGTGCGGTGATAAGAAAATCCGATTTTAGTGTCGAGAAAAAACTGACTGTTTTCAAATCTATGTACAGGCCTACACTAATATATATCAAATTTTGATCCTCACGGAACAGGTGAGAGCACGTATACAAGCTACCAAGATGAGTTTTCTAAGGGAGATAGCGAGAGTCACACTGATGGACAGAGTGATAAATGCCGATATAAGGCACACACCCGGAATGGAGCCCCTACTTCTTCATATAGAAAAATCGCAAATGGGGTGGCTTGGTCATGTGCTAAGAATACCAGAGGAACGAATACAAAGAAAAATCCTTTTGGAAACTCCAGAATAAAGATGGTCAGTCGCCCCAGATTAAGCTGGGAGAAGCAAAAACAAATGTGTATGAAAGCAGAATGGGTCTAGACTGGCTAAACAGGAGAATATCGAAGCACCTTGTCGAGTCCTAGGCCTCCCGACGCTACTAGGACAAAGGAAAGAAGATGATGATGATGATGATCAGATAACTGTGATATTAATGACATCACTTACAAAACTATTCGGCGCCATCTGCTCAAATCTACAGCATCCATGTCGTCGACGATTTTCCAGGGGGGTGGACGCTCTCGATTATCTTGTATCAGTCTCTCCATTCCACTCTCATAAATACGTCTTGTGACATGAACAAAGTATTTCAGTATGCGCATTCGCTTTGAAGACATATATTGCTCAAAATTATTTATTATAGAATAGAGCTATTTTTTCTAAGAGGATTTTCCAAGCATTTGCAGCAAATGCCCCAGAACCACATCCCTAATGCATTTATCCGTGCGCGTCCTTGTTCATATCTCAGGCCCTTAAAGAAAGATTGGATAATTGGATTCTTTAAGCGAAAATTGAGGGAATGCTCTATTTTACTGACAATCTTCACACTTCACCCAAGTTCAAATTAAATTATGTTCACTTGTTGTGTGAATATAACGGCAATCAAACAGGCGCACGTCTTTTGACTATTAGAGATGCTCATCCCGGGAGATTATAAAATTAGTAAAATTGTTATTGCTTATTATAATTTTAATATCTAGCTTATATAAAAAATAATACAATTGTCAGGATTATAAGCAAAAGCTTTGCCATGAGTATATAACAAGAATACATGTTTGAATATGATTATCTAGCAAAGAGTGTCAATTTCCAATTGATTTTTGAAGTATGCGGATATGTATCGGAAGCATATTAATTTTATAATCCCCGCTTTGACACTATGTCAAGTTACAAAACCAAGTACAAAAACACTCATCTAAATTTTGTTTTCGAGTATAACTACCTATTTAGCAGAGTGTGATTTTTAAAGGATGTGTGTGTTTCAGAAGCATTTTATTTAAATAATATTAATTTATATTTATTAATTTATAATAATACTTATCTAAATTTCGTCTATTAGACAGTGATGCTTTTGCTTATATGACGCTTAATTAGAAATAAAACATTTTCATGCAGAAAATGACATGCAGAAAATGTTATATATTATTATATCTTTCATGTGAAAATAATCAATAGTTACCAAATTATGTACACCAGTAAGAGCCCTATTTACTGGGCTAAGTAAGGGATTCTGCAACTTACGCCGGGGAATGATGAACTATATGCCGGCACCTACTTGTTGCCTGGCTGAGCACCGGATATAACGAGCCTCCGGAGGGAACCCATAGCCATGTATCGTTATAAGTTTACCCTCAGTGCCAGCGGTACCACTCGGGGGACCGGGAAGATGTGAAGTAAGATTTAGGGCGGGGTTAATGATTTACACGTGGGCGAGGAGGCAAATTATTAATGGGTAAACACGTGCGTCAATTGGGTATCAAATATACAGGTTGGCTAAACAAGCCTGCTTTCGAACTTTAATATAAAATCTTTACTTCTTCAAAATCAGCAAAATAACCTTGTGGTAACCTTATTTACATTGATAAAAAAATAATATTTTAATACTTATAATAAGTTTTTTTATTTTATGTAGATATTAAATAACAAGTCTAGTATAAATATGACAATTTTAAAAATCGGATGTTTATAAGTCACTTTGTAATGGTTGCAATAATTTTTATATAGTTAAAAACTGTGAAAATTTTGATAATTGAATAAAGTAGCACTTGAGTTGTTTCAATAAAAATAACTAAAATTTTATATCTTTTTTATATTAAATTTTATAAATTTTATATGGGTTCAAAAACGTCGGCCGAAAAATCGCAGAAACACGGTAGAATATCTCAGAAAACTCAAACCAAAAGATTCTGAACGGCTTTGAAAACCTAAGAACATCATTGTTTCAAAAATATGTGAAAAATATGTATTTTTTTAAAATATACATTACTTAATAATCACAAACCACAAGTACAAAGTTGGTTGTTTTTCAAGTTTTCTTAGGGAAGATAAAGTAATTTTGGTTGGCAGATATTATTTGTTGGAAACAATTTTCTCGCATTAGCCCGCTTAGAATTGTCATGTTTAATTATTATGGATTTGATATGCTACTCGTACTAATGTAATTTTATAATTATACTTTTTAAAATAAACTGAAACTATGTGATAAAAATGTTATCATATAGTTAAGAAACAACCCTTTCCATTTGTTTAGATAAATGTTCGTTTGTTTCCAATCCATAAAATTATTTATTTTATAAAACACGTAAATTATACATATCATAATGTGAAAAAATACATTATATATCTTTTTAAAAAGTATTTTTATCAAAAAAAGTTAGTTATTGTTAAAAATATACCAGATATAAAAAATCAGTTAAACAATTTTAAAAAAATTCATAAATGTTTGTAGTCCAATGTTAGGTTAGGGTAAGTTATTAAGTAATTGATAAAGTATGTGATAAAAAAAAAATGCATGAATGACGGGTAAGGTTGGAAGCGTGGGAGGGGAGAGGATTCAGAAACCGTTACTATGCAATATACGAAATTGAGATAAACATATTTGTTAAGGATTTCATAGTCAGAGCGGAGCGGATATTTAAAAAAAAACATGTTTAAAGGAACAGTTATAAAATGTTAAGCTCCAATTATTTGTCACACAACCCCTTTAAAATGCGTCATTTTATATGTTTTCCAATGTCGATTTTGTTTTTATATCCCTCAAATGTTAATAAAGATCGATTTCTTTATATAATGTAAAATAATGCATTATAATGGCTCCTTCTCTCCTTGAAACACAAGCGTTAGTCTTTTTTTGGAAAAGTACAGCGAGGAATGTTTGTATTATTTATAGTTTTTAATTCACCAGAAGAAAATGTAATTAACTGTATGCTATGGTAAATGAATAAAAAAAAGGCTTTTTAGAACGATAAATTAGCACACTGAGTGATATTAATGACTTTACATAAAGTAATATGATGTGATTTAAATATTAATACGAATTATAATGAATGGACATTTCTCTTTGAGACAGATCTTAGAAAAAACGTTAGAACACAATGTCAAAACTCATCATCTCTTTGTAGACTTCAAGGCCGCGTATGACAGCATAAATAGGAATGCATTGTATAATGCAATGAGTGAGTTTGGAATTCCGCGTAAGCTGATCAATCTGGTGAAATTAACAATGTCCCCAGTAACATGTAGAGTCAGGGTTGGCAGTGATCTGTCCGAGCCCTTTGAAGCGCTCCACGGGATGAGACAAGGAGATGGATTGGCCTGCCTCTTATTCAACATGGCCTTAGAAAAAGTTATTCGTGACTCAGGAATTGAGATAAGAGCAACGATATTCAACAACTCTGTGCAACTATTAGCTTACGCTGATGAAATCGACATAATTTCGAAAACTCCCGACGCTTTACGTAATGCCTTCATAAATCTTGAAAGTTCTACCAAAAACATGGGTCTCATAGTAAACCGGCAGAAGACCAAATACATGGCCGTAGGATGCACCCAAAAAATCCTAACTCTCTCGTGTGGAAGTCAAAATTTTGAAACTGTACCAAGATTTACGTACCTAGGATCCCTGATAACAAGCAACAACAATACTACAGAGGAAATCCAGAAGCGCATAGTGAGCGCAAATCGCTGTTTTTTCTGTCTACAAAAGCAGATAAAATCCAGACTGCTGTCTAGAAACACCAAGATACTAGGGTACAAAACGCTT
Source organism: Agrypnia vestita (assembly GCA_016648135.1). Lineage (NCBI taxonomy): Eukaryota > Metazoa > Arthropoda > Insecta > Trichoptera > Phryganeidae > Agrypnia > Agrypnia vestita. The sequence goes on along the minus strand of JADDOH010023300.1, from coordinate 21,787 downwards.
ATTAGGCCAGTGCTCACGTACGCAGCTGAGACGTAGTACTAACTAAGAGGAATGAGCGAGCACTGGACGTTTTTGAAAAGAAAATTTTGAGGCATATCTTCGGACCGTTTCTAGAAAATGGACTTTGGCGCAAACGTTAAAAACAATGAGCTCTATACTCTATTTAAGGAGCCAAACGTCACAAAATTTATAAAACTGGGAAGACTTCTGTGGCTGGGTCATGTGGACCGAGATGGGTGGAGGAAAATTATTAAGGAGGCCAAGACCCACCAAGGGTTGTAGTGCCAAGAGTGATGATGATGATAATAATGAATGGATGAATTGTTTTCCGAGTATTTTTCACAAAATAAATCACCGCATTGTAAAAGATGTTGCGTTGATCATTTATAGCAGTGCAAAAACAATGAAGCGCTATCTGAACGAACTTTGTAATTCATTTATCAAAGAATTTATTCCAGAAATAATATATTTCAAAAGAATATTCAAGATAAATTATGACGGTCTTAACAATGTACTATTGCCACGATACAGGCGCTCTGTTTCGAAATCCCGCGCGGAACTTTAGGGTTTTTAAATTGTCAATTATCTCAAGATTTCAGAAATATGAATAATGAATGCTTTTCGAGTTCCATTGTAAGTACTCTTGAAATGCTGAACAATGTGGACATTCTCGACTCGCGTATGTACCAGATACAAGATACAGAAATGCATACTTCTTTGGAATGCTTTCTGCTATTCCTCTTTGTTATTACTACATAACATTTATCTTGTATTTATTTTATTTATTTCATGTTCCATATGTTATGTTATATGTGCTCATACATGATTTACATTTAATTCACTAGGCATTAAAAAAAATATGTAATACGCTTTTGTACTCCACTTTAAACGCCGTTATATTAACTCTATTAAGTATTGTTCACAGTAGGTTATCGAAGATTTTAAGTCGTCTAAGCATTTAACAATTTTGTGAAGTGTTTTTTTTCGTATGAAATGTTATACTGTCACCGATGCTTATATTGTATTAATGAAAGTCCTTATTTAGTTTCATTATTACATTATTAATATACATACATACTGATATTAAAGTATTTGGAAAATAATCTACGCCTGATTCCAAATATTTGTACCAAAATAATTTTTTTCTTTGATTTACTGATTCTTATTTTAGACAAGCAATATTTATGTTCTTCTATAACATTTAAATATTCTATGCATTGCATTTATGGTCATGGAATTCTAGAAACAAGAAACAGAACGTGATCGGGAATATTCCAACACTCTGGACATTTTGGAAATAACTAAAAATCGATTGAAAACTTGAGAATATTCCGGGAGTGCTCGGAAAAATTATCTAATTTGACAGTTAAAGAAAGCGGGGGTCGATTCACTGTGAATATCGATGGCCAGCAATAAATTACGAAAGTACATACCTGCGCGCGGAATGTGCGAGTGAAAGAATCAATGCGATAAGTAAATGGTGTAAATAAAGGGTTCCACAGACAAGTGGAAGATTCTCGAGTGATGGTTATTGCGAATCACATAATATTGCCCATGACATGTAAGATAACTTTCTTTTTTAATTGTTTACACTCTGAATAGTGTACAGTAATAGCACGTACAGTTCGGGCAATCGGTTCCGTCAATATCAAGAACATTTTGAAACAGACTTATAGAGGAACAAAATACTTAAATAAAGTGATTCTCGGATCGAAATAAAAAAAATTTCAATCAATGTATATTATAGATGTCTCACAGAGACGAAACTGTATTTTTATGGGAAAGTAGGTATAGAAGTCTTTGAGTGTAATTAGTAGACATGGTATTCTATCATGTGTGGAAATGGCGAACGTTACATTGTGTAATGTGATCACTTAAGCCAGCTGTACGATAGGTCGTAAGCCCTATGTACACCCAAAGATTTATATACCTACTTTCCCATAAATATACAGTTTCATCTCTGTGAGACATCTAAAATTTACATTGATTGATTTATAATGTCCGTGTGACAAAAATCCAGTACTGTTCTGAAAAATTTGAGCATACTCAAAATATTCTGAAAAACTTTTCCCTGTTTTTTTTTCAAAAAATTACATTAATTAAAATGTCTTTATAAGAAATAATTTTTAATTATGTAATTTAGAAAAAATTGATGTTTTTCGTTGTTTAGCTTTCATTCCCTAAAAATATAATGAAGATGTCCAGACATTTTTCCCCTTTGACCTGTTCTCTTCATATATTTCTTTGTAGTAACAAATTGCATTATTTATCGTTCGGCGAATGTGTTCTTACGGCTACGTAGGTACTCAATATTAGGATCAACTTCCATAATATGCTCTGAATTGGTTTCGACCATTCTTGTGAACGTACTTCAAAACAGTAAAATTTACTCTCGTTCTTTATAAGGCAGTTTTTTGTCTATGCTGATAAGTGTTTCATTATCTTATTTTAAGAAGAACTAAATTAAAATATGTGATGCACATACGTTGAGTTATATTTATCACTTCTATAGTTTCTAGAGGAATGCAGTGTACAGGATCATTTGTCAAACATTAAAAGAACTATATTTTTACCTTGAGAATGAGTCTAAAATGTTCAACCAGGCATGACCTAATATCAATAGTTATGGAGTTATGTAATGTCAAATTTTGGATTTGTTTTCAATATTTCCGATTTATTTTTTACAAAACGTTGAACAATCGTTACAGTCATTTATATCGATTATGAATAATTCATTCGTTTCAATAATAAAATGAAAAAATCCTGCAGAAGTTCCCATCGGAATCAGAAGCTTTTTATTATTTTATTTGACTTGTACCTATTAAAGGGACTGAATTTTTCATATTTGATATAAGTTACTGAAATGATAGTCCCACTTTTTTCAAAAAATAAGTGAAAAAAAATGAAAAAAAAATGCAAATTTTGTTGTCACATAACTGCTGATGATGATGATGGTTACTTGAACATTTTCGATTAATAATGAAGGCAGGAATACGGTCCTGCGAGGACATTAATATTTTCCAAATAAGTAACCCTATATATTTAAATGTAGTTAGTTTAACACTTCAGTTATCATTAGGTGGTTCTGATACTCTTGAAGGTAAATTAAAAAAATAAATAAAATTTAATTAAACTGAAGTCATCATCATCACTCTTGGTACTATAACCCTTGGTGGGTCTTGGCCTTCTCAATAATTAAACTGAAGTACAAAAAACAAATAAATTACATCCATTTTAAAGATCATCATGAATAATTTCTTCAATGTCAATTATTGATGAATGAATAATAACGAATAATATACCAAAAATAAGACGTTTAACCCATTTACAATTTTTATTTACTGTTTCAGAGGAACGTTTGTAGCAAGAATAAATACCAAGAATATCACATTTATATCAAGTAGTAAATCTATTCTCATCCTTATACCACGCATAACTTGTCATTAGTGTTTGAACAGAATTTTTAATTACAAACCTTAATTAATTATTAAAATTATATAGCATCTCTTTTTAATACTTTTCATATAAATACAAGTTGTTGAATGTAAAATATTTAGGTTGATAATGCCCTCATAAGGCGAATTAAGAAGGTAGAACTTAAAAAACAATTGTTTTCATAATTTTAAATACTTAACATAGAAAAATTGGTATCGCGGTTTGCCGGGTGATAAAATCGGGTTCGCATCCCGGTCATAACCACGTATATTTCGGAAGAATATTGCAATCAGTTCTAGCCCTAAGATGTGCTTAAGAGATTTGACGTACTATTTGTAAAGTTTGACACTTTAATCTACCTAACTCTTAGACGTTACGTCGATTAATCCGAGTAATACTTTAAGATGGCTACCAACTTAGCTCTCAAGCACAACAGCTTACACAAAGAAAGTGTATAAACTTGACAGGAGGTGTAATCCACCACCGCTCAACTTAAAGTTACCTGATATTTGACTTTTGAGAAGCTTATTTTTCAAAGAAGCAGGTGTCGTATTACGAAACTACCCAAAGAAGTATTAATGCGAAACCAGAGGAGATGGCAAATTAATCGTTGGATAATAATAATTGTGCTCAAGGTTACACTTTCAATTAAAAGTTCATGGAATTTACAGCTTGATTTTAAGTTTAATAAATTATATTTGAGGTCGTGCTTGTAAAGTGCCATTTGAACATGGCTTTAACATGTGTTAGAGATTAGTAAAATTCTGTCATTTGGAAAAGGTCACGAGGGACGAGTTTTTCAAAACAGTTTTTCAAAACACGTTTCGTTAATTCATTAGATGAAATATATGTTTTTGCGCAGAATGGGAGAATTTTGAGGCCCAGAAAATTAGAGAATATGTAATTTAAAGCAGAAAATTAAAAATTGGCGAAGTTTGTTTTTGCAAAACGTTTAATATATTTATATATTCATAATACAAATATTTTCACGGGATCACAACAGCGGGAGATGAAATGGAACACTGAAATAAATAAACGTTTTATTTTATGCACGTAAGTCACTGGAAGAGAATTCAACTGTAGCACTAATTTCCTATAGTCATACTAAAAGATGGAGGTACAGCTGGTAGTCCAACTCCCAAAAAGACAATATGGCAACCATAACAGGTGAACAGGCCTAAAAAAGTTGAAGAAGAAGAAGAAGACTAACATCCTTCGAAAATTTTAATTCTGTAATTCGCACCATATCTCGCACGAGTCACTTGAGTATCTTCACATGCATCTAGAAATTCTGATTTAGTTCAATCAAACGCCCGATAGGTAACTACTCAAACGTACGTAATTTATTTCGCTGGCCGATCATAATTCACAAAGAACTATCGCCTGTTCGTTTCACTTATCCCTTTTATCTCTGGCCATCGCTAAACACCAAAACAAACTGTCCCCTATGATGACGCTTATTTTATTTAAATAGGCTAATGATTAGGCTACTTTATAATATTAGTTTTTCTTGTTTGTATTTCTTCATTCGCTATGTAACAATTTCAAGACAATTTTTTAAAGTCTTTATTCATTTAATCTACACTTTACCTTGTTTTTTATAAAAGCCCTGAAAGGCGTTAACAAATAAAAAATCTGAAAACTTAATATATATTTTCGTGTGTTCTAGATATTTGTGAAATTTTCTTGATTATTCGTTAAATTTTCATTATGTGCGGTTTCTTCTTAGCATTTCATGACAATGCTTCAATTTAAGTTAAAAGGGGTAACATTTGTACTCGAACATATTTCGAAAAAAAGCGAAAATACATATTTATCTGGCGGAATATTATTACAATATATTAAAATCTCAATTTATTTATTTATTTATTTATCTTCATCTTGTAACATGACATAGGGGATAGAGTGATAATAATCGTGGAAGGAATTTTACAAAATAAAATACATTTATTTCACATGAATAGAATGGCGATTATGAGGGCATTATCGATGTATAAATTTAACTCAATGACCTGCATTAATATCGTATTGTATTAATATGTTAACATTGATATAAATATGTTCAAGTTTTATTTTCATATATTGTTTAGTTCCTTTTATTTTAATATTTATGATACTTAAATACTAAAAGGTAGCAGTAAAATTGCTGACCTGTAAAATCAAGAACCAGATTACAAAACACATCTGAGGTCGGTTCTCACGGCTGGGTACTCATCACTGCGAAATATAAATAATCATTGCCGGTCTTCGAAAATACCTACAAAACATATTTAGAGCCAACAATGAAAATGGGGTGTGGCATATATGCTTCAACCACGAATTAGAACTTGTTGAACCCAACATCGACAAGTTATCAAGATAACGCGATTGACATCGACTGGTCATGTGAAATCAAAATGGTCAGTGAAGATTGATATTTGACGCAAAACCTACTGGCCACTCCATTACGGAAGAGTATTTGAAGTCATTACCTATGGTGGTTGGATGTTATTACTCAGGAAGCGTATGCAGTCAATATCGAGAACTATAATAAGGACAATCAATAATCAGTCAGATTGGAGTGAACAAAGTTGCGAAATTAAAGGAAGTCTGTGTCCATACTGGGGATGATGAGAGATTGCTTAAAATAGATTGCTTAAATTATAAAATGTACACGATTTAAATAATTTTAGAATACCTGAGATAAATTTTCATTTTTTAATATACGTGTGTTTATGTGTAACGTGACCATATATTTTTTTTACTCAAACGGGACAATGGTTTATTTACTAGTAGGTTCACAATGGAAGAAACAGAAAATTTGGAAGAAACAGAAAATTTAACATATATCAATATGGTAGACGATATTTATAATATACGTAATAATATATATATATTATATATATATACTATATATCAGTTTATCAAAATAGTATTTATTACAAGTTAAAAAAGTCATGAAATATAAATATGAGTAGCTTGTTGGTCTTGTGAATAGGTCTGTAGCCTCGTGATCCATAAGTCGCGGATTCAAATCTCACTCCAGACCAGCAAGTTAGTTCTATTTTCATAGCACAAGCGTTTAGTTCTTTGTCAATACCAGAAAACGGGACATTTTTGTGTCCCGTTCAAAACGGAACGTTAGGTCAAGTTATTTATGTGCGACCCCAAATGCATGTAAGAATGCATTGTCATCGAATCTAATCGATGCCCAAAATTTCGGCTCGATTGGATGATGGGAAGTGTATTTATTTTCACATGCGGTGAAGTAATAAGGGATTCTAGAATAAGTAAATCGTTGACGTGGTAAATATTTTCCACTGATATTATTGGAACAAAAATTAATAGTTTATATTTATATGAAAAATCAATCTGTTCAGACATTCAGTCGCGTTGGTCCATCCATTCATCTGACGACACAAAGATTATTTTTCAAGCGCTTTGAACCAAAATCATGTATTTCCACAATAAAGCTAACAAAAGCACACGTAATAAAATGGCTGTAGAAATAAATGATGTTACGTGAATTAATTAATTAATGAAACCAAGCCACGCATGTCTGGGCTGTTCGGAGCTTCGCGCTAAACGGGGATAGAGCCCAGACAATGATTTACTCTGTCTAACAATGCAGCTTCTTACTCGCTGTACATTTATTGTATATGCGAGAATTTTCATTATAGGCATTATAGTGCCGCGGCTGTACAAATAAAACAGGGGGAATGCAGGTCCCGAGAAAACGCTGAAGAATAGCCGAGGGTAAATTGTGGAAGCGCTACGGAGATTCTTATTTTCACTATTTTTAAAATTAATCGTAGACTACCTTTCAGGTTGTATTAATATTTTGTCACGTGTTGTGGCTGCGGGAAGAATTAAGGAAAACTCTATAATTTAATTAGAGATTTATAAATTAATGGTTTATTAACTATGCAATGTACAAAGTCACTTAAAATAAATTAAACTTAATGCTTTTCTTTAAATTAGAATATTTTGTTATCTTTATTTTTGCTGGGTTATATACGTATTTGAAATTCACTAGAATATTCTATCAAATTTCGCTCGTAGTATTTATCGCATTTATTTATTTCGCAAATTAGGCGCATCGCTCAATTATTCGCTTTATTTATTGCTTCGCAATTCACGACTGGCCATACTGGGCGTCGAATCGCGGTTCGCGCATACTTCACACAGAATCGAGCTGTCAAAGTCTTCGTGGCGGCCTAGATCTGCTCCATTTATATCCGAAAATTGGATTATCGAACCTCCTAGATTTTTCTAGTGTTTAGAAGAAAGTTCTGGTCGCTTCTTGGCTTTTCCAGGTGTTTCTTGAATGATAAAGCTAACTCCAGAGTGCGGTTGTTTGTTCCAGAATGTAGTGGAATGAAATTATAAATATGGTAACAACGAAACAGTGCGTAGTGCGTGCAGTCAAGAGTAGCGTGTTTTCATTGCGGTGACGACACACTGCGGTGCGACATTATGCTGCAGTGTTGTAACAAAGTGTTTTAAATCGTATTGCGCGCATTTAGCGGCAAAATAACGCGAAAAATCTGTAAAATGTTACAACTCGCTTGCGGCGCGGCGGTCAGCGGCATAATAACGCATCTTTTTAAAGTATTGACTGCGCGCACTACGCGCTGTTTTTCTGTCACCATATAATATTTTATGTGAAAGAACAATGGATACAAGCAATATGAAGATTTGGGTGAGATTTTAATATTAAAATGCTAATTACGGAAGTTGAGAGAAGACCGCCATTGTACTACGCGCCGATTTGCTGTTACCTTATAAGTTACCATATATAATATTTTATGTGAAAGAACAATGGCTACAAGCAATAATTCTGCTGATCTGGATGAAGATTTTAATATTGAAACGCTAATTACGGAAGTTGAGAGAAGACCACCATTGTATATTACTTCAAAAAACTAAAGTGATAGAAACATTAAACAGAAATCTAAGTATGAGGGTGGAAATACAAGCTATTTCTACTAAATTCATCTTCAGACTAATCAGCGGCATTATGCCGTAGTGCGCGCGCCTGCTGTTTTCACCGCACGTCAAAATGTCGCAGGTTGTTTTGCCGCGCGGAGAAAAATTCGTAGTGCGCGCCTAGCCTAAGACACATAAATATGCAGTAACAGTATTCTTTAGAATTCCGTTCATAACCGAAACTCTTAAGTTAAAATGTCTTCTTGTAATAAAGCACGTAATAATAAATACTTTTTAAGAGTAGGTATTTAGTTTGTTTCCTTTTCTTAATTGTTTCAAAATTTACAAACTAGTAGAAATTCTTTAAAACAAGGCGAAAATATTTTACGTAAGTTAAAATATATTTATTTTGGTGATCTATGTTTTATCAAAAAGAAATTATAAGCACAAGTGGTTTTTTATTTACATATTAAAATGACACAATTTGCATGCAGTGATAATAAATCTTGAATTTTGAGCCAGATTTTTGTGCGGTTTTAATCATTTGATTTAAATTGTATTAAAACTGACGAATTTTTAATATTTGGTTCAAGTTATTTTAATGATATTTTATGTGCTTAAATAATCTTTTACAGAAAATAGTAAGAAATATTGCTATCTTTAAAATAGCTTTTCTCCGTAACTATTGGTATTTGGATACTATTATTTAATCATTTTAGGCTCATTATTTAGAGAGTTATACCTGTTAAGTATTATGGACAAGTTATTTTCAGCCTGTTTAGTTTTTTTTAAATAACTAGCCGTACACCCGTGAAAAATCACGGGACATAATAATTGCAGGATTTTGAAGATAAAAATTCATGAACAGAAAGTCATTTGTTTGAATAAGATTGAAGTTATTCCCAAAAACCTAAAAATAATTAAATAATATTTTAAAAATTAAAGAACTTTTTACTTGGTGGGGCGACCCTTGAGTGATAACTGAGGCGCGCCCTGATTGCAAGTCACACTCAAGCGCCAGCTAATTCCAAGGTAATTCCATTAAAAAAGTAATAAATACTACAGTCAGACAGACAGACAATAAAATTATTATATTGGGATACATCTGTTATTCCATTATTATTTGAATAGCAATCATCCTTTTATTAGATGATATTCATACAGCTATCAACTTTTTATTGCAATTTCAATGCAAAAATAGGAATACACGCTAGGTGACGCCAAGATCTACAATTTCTTTTTTTAAATCCGAATTATCTTTCAACTAATATGTTAATATTTTTTTGTTAAAAAATTAAAAAAATTATAACTTACATTAAACAATCAAATAAGAAGAAAGAAAAAATCATAAATGTCGCATAAAATTGTCTCCTGGTTTTGGTTTCTGTTTCACTATTTCAAAAATTACAAGCTATATAACTCTTCAGTCAGATACTTCATAACTTTATGAGCGATATAATAAAACAAGGATTATTTGAGTATAAACTTTTGTGGATTCGGGGCCACTACAAAAAACCACTGGATAATTAAGGTCAAATATCACACGTTATCAAATTTATTTATATTTCATCATCATCATTTTCCTCCACTTATCTAGAAAGGGTTGTGGGACCAAAGTCTGAGCAAGGCGCTTCCATCTTCCTGTATCTTGCACTACTACGGTACATGTTACCAATTTCAGACCCAATCAGTCCTGTCCTTGTTGCTTATTTTCACCAGATTATACCAGTTGTAACCAAAGATATATGGGTTGTGAATAATTTACGTATTGAGATTGAAGCCACCGTCTCCCCTTGTGGATTTGTGGAAAGGTTTGTGACGGAATGAACGAGTAAATAAGAGCATTCATACTTATAGTCTGGTCTAATGTCAAGTTTCAAGGTTTAACAATTTTAATTCCCTTTACGATATTGTATGATAAATGACAAATAAAACTGTTTGAAAGTGCGAGCGAGAAAAAAATAGAAACTCATTAATACGTGTGCTCTAGTCGATACAGGTGAACGGAATAGCGCTTCATTATTCGTTTCTTCTCTGCTTAATTCCGTAGATTTTGCTTGGTACTTGGTGTTGCTAGCATTGCTTGGATTTTGCTTGGCAGTTGGTGTTGCTAGCATTAGTGTCCGGAACACTATGTTAGTCTAGGATGACTCACCGGTCCGCTTCTCATTGGATCGTCAGCTTATCAATATTTCCTCTGGCACTCAAAAAACATGTCAAAGCATACTAAATTAAAATTGTTGTATGTACAGAAGTAGGGTCGCAGTATCCGTGCCAAGGGTGTTCCATATCTCGAGAATTTTCTCGAGTTTAATAATGGTACTTTTGCTCAGATAATTCATTTCGACAACTTATGTAGGTTCTAGATATCATTCTCTTCGTAAAAATCCATATTTAGTTGCCATATACTAAAGTGAGCTTTTACACAGTTATAAAAACAGTCAGTTTGGTCTTGACACTTAACTCCGAGTTCTTTATAACCGCACAATAAAGAAACCGAAAAACACTAAAGCGTCTATTAATCTGTCTACTTAATCTCCCTGTATCCCGTCGCAATAAAGTTCCACCAATGTACTTGAATAAATTGGCACTTAAAAAATTTTCAAAAGAATACATTGTTTTTAAATATTTTTGAGAGTCAATCGTCGGTTATTTTAATGCTTTCTTTCAACTTAGACCGCGCGTAATGTGTGCTTAGTAAACCAGAAAAAATATTTTTACTCTGAATTAATAATACCCGCACTAAATTTTCTAAAAGTGGCCGTAAAAACCTGAGATCTTGAAACCTCAAATGTGCAGGATGAAAATTTTCCCCTCAGGCTTTTCCAGAGAACACAGAAAGTGCTGTTTAATTTTCCTGGAGATGTAAGATATCTGTTCTGTCTAAGATCAGGTTAATTCATAGTACGGGGGAGTTATTTTAAATCCCTACAGAACAACCAGAGTCCCTTGGGAAAATATATTTATTTCCTGTTTAAAATATTCTTTCTTAACTCTTAAAAGACTGTGCTAAAAAAAAACTTTGGGGACGGTGGAGTAACACAGCGTTACCTGATTAAAAATCGGCATAGTTTTTAATACGTGATAAAATATACATAAATACGAAACAGATAAGGCTTTTAAAAGGTCCCTTTATATAATTATGTAAGGTAAACATACATATTTGCATTATTTTAGTAAATTATTATAAAATTATGGCAAATCGAATTTGCATGCGCTTCCGCCGATGGCAACTGAATACAACAAAGCGGTCGCCAGCTCGCTTCAGTCGTCTGCACTCCGTCTTTGTCTAACACATGTTACCCGACTCTACCGTCCTCTTTCTATATTCTTTTGCTTTCGCCGAAACCCAAGCAACCGCCATCTCTGTCCTACTTGAAATGTATGGTATTGTCGTGCTCTTTCTTGCTCGATTTAACTGCGATGTACATATTCTGCTTTCTCTTACACACCGGCCGAAAATACGAGAGTAATGAATAAACATTTTTTAATTAAAAAATCCGTACATTCCTAACAGTTTAATTTAGTAATTTTGGTGTGAAAATGTCTCTTCGATGATTACAAAAAATGTGACGTTTTAGTTTTCGTAAATAAGGTGGATATTTCATATTTTGTATGACAGGTAGACCTACGTTACATCACCGACACACAGGAGTTAAACAATCATAGAATTTTTTTCACACACCCGTTGGTTTTGAAAGTATTTTTTAAGATGTTATTATAGGTTTGACCCCCGTTCTCTATTTTTATATTTTGTGGCTTAATACAATACGTAAAATTTTTGCAGAATTTGTCCTTTATTTTTGTAGTTGTGTATAAGGATTTATGTTTAGTTTTTGTAGGTTTCGAGGAGTTGATGATGGTAATCGTATTGGTAGATTGAGATTCACCAATGCGGTAGTACGAAGGAAGTATTTCCATCCTACTTGGACAATCTTTCAGTATTTATGTGTGATTAAATACAAGTGTCGTGTGATGTGTTACAAGCTTGTAAGACAGGTACAATGTACAAATAAATAAGGAATATTTTCACAGCACATTTATTCTAAAATTTCCATAGAAATAGTTTGTACAAATTGTCTTGTTAGAAAAATCAGAAAGAATCTAGAATACACAAAATTATACCAGAATAAATGCAAAATAATGTTCCCTACTAATTTTGGATTATTTATACATTGTTTCGACGCCATTGCTATGAAAGTCTAATTTTTATATTAAAAGAAATTATTCATAAGCGAGCAGCGATCACCCATATGCGGAAAATATTCTGGTGGCAAATAAGTGGAATAAAAAAACGTGCATAATTGTGACATAGCTGGGCAAATATTCTAGAAGACAAACATGAAGTTTTCCACATTTCGGTGACTATTACGAAAGTGACTTTATTTATTAACTTTTCCTCTCCGGTGTTGTAAACAGAGTTGACATTGCCTGTAATTTAGTGAATTTATCTGTAAATTTACTAAAAATAGTGTTCATATTTAAGTTTTTCTTAGTAAGTAGTGAATAAAATAATTACAATATAAAAGTATTTACCGGATGCAACAAAATATATAGTTTCTTCGAGAAATTTAATTGGCTTTGATTCATTGGTTAATTTTTAATGAGTATATGTCTTGTAGTAGCGGAGTGCAATGAACAACTTGCAGAACGCAGAGCGAATTTTTGATCTTCACTCTTTAGTAGCGGTGCACAGCCGGCCGGGTCAGACTAATGCTGAAAGATTCACATCTATTCAACTTAAAAATCGAAAAATTTTCATGTACACTTAGTTTACAGGACCGGAACGTGCGTTTTAATTTTAGCACCATGTGTCAAATATTAAATATAAGTTTAATTCGTTCTATTGTTTTATTACCTCTCCCATCGCTGCAAGTCCGCGATTTGTATATATATTATTTCAGGTTTCAGGTGAAACTTAGTTTAAATGCTTCTAGTCGGTTGAAAGGTCAAGGACGGAATGAGTTAAGTAGCGCTGGGTTCTCCATTGCCGCCGCATTTTCAACCTCTCGATTGCCTGACGCGCACGCGCTTTTAAATTAAGGCAAATCTAGACCAAGATGAATTTTTTTCATAAATTAATTCATGCGAAATAGATATAAGAAAGGAGAAATGAGCTGGAAGCCTCATGAGTTGATGTGTATTCTTACACTAGAGTGAATGCAAAAATGTTTTTAAGTTATTTATATTTGAGAAAATATTGATATTAATAGTCTATTCCTTGTTATACTGACTATTTTGGGTAAGTATAATTGAAGCTTGAAAAATTTGAGGAAAATTACCTATACAACATTTATCTGTAGACTACTGTGCGGTTTACCTTAGAATTACGAATTAATGGTAATTATTGATCCTATGTTACGTTCTATTACTTAAGACCCTCATGTTATTTCATATTACATAATCAAACCTATCTGTAAGCTCTACTTCTCCTATTGCAAGAGAAATTTCATTACTGATCCGCCTCGCTTCAGATATTGACGTACTAAAATACATGTAAGCGAAAATTAATAATACTGATTATTAAGGTTTGACACTACTTAGCTTATTAAATACTATCAAATAAATTGCAATGGTTTTAATACAAAATTAATAAATATTTTGTTAAATAAAAAATATCAGAAAAAAAATTGAATCCATTATTAACCCACCAATAATTGGTATCGAGAAGCATTATAGTTGGATTATTTATACGTACGATACAAATAATCAAATTTCAAATTTAATCGTCACAAATATTCTATATAACCAGAGCTTTTTTTACTTATATATTCATATATATATATATATATATATATATATATATTATAAGTAAAAAATATATATATCTATAGATATATATATATATTATATTTTTTTTTTTTTTCTTTTTTAAAAAAAAAACAATACGAGATGCGAACACGGAATTACGTGTCACATAATATCTTACTATTTTCAAACTAAGCTAAACGCTTGTGCTATGAAAATAGGACTAACTTCTAGTCTGGGCTGAGATTCGAACCGCGACCTTTGGATCACGAGGCGAGTGTCTAACCACAGACAACAAGCGCTCTATTATATATATATATATATATATATATATATAAAAATATTTCTTTATATATATATACATATAATATATAAACTTTAAAAGTTTATATTAAATAACAAGGATAGGGATAAATCGTGGGTCTATAAATTGTAATGTAATTATTTTTATATAAGAAATATGTGTAGAAATTTTTATGTTATTGTTAAAGAGGGTGTTTGAATAGCAATAAGTTTTCCGAATTTATTAATCATCTTTTGGAAATAAACTATCCTTCAGATATAAATAAGGGTTTACAAATTTTAAATACAAATAATATAGCAAATAACATTACAGGTGGATAAATTGTAAATTTTGGAAATTAGAAAGAGTGTTAATCGTTAATTAAATATTATAAATGGCCAGGTCGTATTAGCCAATATTTACTTTATAAATTTGTTTTCTCAATAATATATAATTAGATTTTCATCTCATATATATATTTTTTATTTTGTAAATGTCTATAGTCATTTTTTTAATTCTTATTATATGTTGTATTCTGGTAAAGGGATCATTGGAACCGAAAAGTGTTATTGTTTTGACAAATCAGTGGTTAATTCAAAATGTATTCGTATCAATGATGTTGATAATGTTAAATTCTTCAATTACACAAAGCCATTTTTCAGTAATTGAATAATTTAATTTTTAAAATGGCCAACAATCACAGGAAGCTAATTCTGGTGAACAAACACGATAATTCTCGTGAAAAAACCTCTCATTGTGACTACTAATTTTTTTTTGAGCCAAAGATATATCCGCAATCTGTATCTGTACCGTCCTAAAAGCTCACAAATAATTGGCTCTTTTAGTTCGAAATATATGCACGTAAAATTTAACGATTCTACATTCAACCATGTTCAAAAACGAATAATGGTTTTGATACAGTTATGCAAAAAACGACGGCCAACTTCGTTAATAATTTAGTTGCTGTGAGTAGCTTTACATACTGAGACATCCAATTATGAAGACAAATACTTACCTACCTATATAGGTGGCCTTTATTTTTCCCTCGCTTTATCTTTAAAGGTTTTCAGTAATCTTTTAATGTTGAGAGTTACGATTTTAGTAGCAGTTATTCCTTACTATAAACAATCACTATTTATATTTAGACATATTCATACGCGTAAGAGATAATTATAGCTTAAGCATAATTAATAATATTAATCATAATCAGTTTGAGTATAAGGACAGAGAAGAAAAGAAAAATGTTCACCGTTATAGCATACATTTTACCGATTTACAAATTTCATCAAAGTACTCATTACATCAAACATTATAAGAAATAATTATAAGCATAAGGTAACAGTAACGTAGAAAAAAAAAACCTGTTAATCTAGAACTCATTCCTAAATTGTATGTACTTATTGATTTGCGATAGTCTTTATTTTGTTCTGAATATTATTTACGATTTATTTTTTCATTAAGACGTGTATTAGATAATTACATCAAATTCAAAATATTCATGAAATATTTATAGGTAATTTGTACTCTAATTTCACTCTAGGAATATCTATTTGAATCAATAATAGCCTATTGACGGTCTGATCAAAAAATTAATGTTGTTAAAATGTTGATTTTTGAAACACATTATGAGTTTTTTCACAAAATAACTATAAAGTAGACATTAGGGATGGGTCGTCGACGTATTTACCGTCGACGAAACGAGACCGTCCACGTCCGTCCATCGACGAGACGATCAACTAGTTGAATTCGTCAACTTCGTTACGCGGACGTCGCGGACGTTCTATCTAAACATCGGGACGGTGGTCAACTGTCTACGGTTCGACGTGACGCTGCTCGACGGCTCAACCGTTGGCAATGTTTATTACGTTAATTTTTAAAATTTAAAGAAGTTCGAAGAAATATAGTTTCGGGGAAAGTAAAACCGCTACTTGTGCTTATATGTAAAAATAAATATATTATTATTTATTTGTTTACGCACATTATAGGCTTTTACATATTGTTTTATATACTTCTTTCTATATATAATAAAGAAAGAAGTAGGTATACACAACAATATCAGGTGTAAGCAGTAAAATATAAATATAAACTAAATATATAAGCAGTGAAAGTATCGGGTATAAGCATTAAAATATGAGTATAAAAATTTAAAATATAAAGTACAAAGCAGTAATGTGTGCATAAAAAAATATATTAGGTACACATCATTACATGTGTACAGGGTTATTTGGAAAACATTAATAACCTCGCAGGACTATATTTCTGCCTTGATTATGAGTCAAAAGCTATCATGACCTAATATCAATAGTTATGGAGATATGCGACATCAAAGTTTGAATTTTTTAAATATGTCTGACTTATTTTTTGTAAAACGTTGGACTATCACTACACTAACTCAAATCGATTACGAAAAATTCATTTGATTCAATACAATTTAAATAAAATGATAAAAACCTTTACATTTATTTATTATCTATAAATTTATAAATAAATACATAATTTAAAAATACTTTACATTTGAGATGTTATCTAGAAATTTATTGAAGAATACATTTTTCAAAGTCAGGCTTTCACTTTGTGGTGACATTATTAATAAATAAATTCATCTTTATTATTTGTCAACTTTAGTTTAAGGCTCAATCTGAGAAATGGAACATCGTTCCCGAAACATATAAAAAACCAATAAAAAGTGGTGTAAACAAAATTATAAATGTTTTATTTTTTTATCTATAAAGTTGAAAATAGGGAATTTTTAAAAAAAAATTAATTAAACCTAAATTCAAGGTTATATTACATATATAATAATTGATGTTGGACTCCTGAATAAGGACCATAGTTGAGTATAAAAAATTTTATTCCCTATAAGTTTGTTTATCATTTATATGCTAAAGTTGAAAAGTAACGAAATAACAGAATAATTAAATTTTACCATCCCTTTTCAGGTAGATATAAGAAGTCGAGATCGATCGAATAAAATATTGATTTTAGAAAAATATCTAGCCGGCCTGTTAATTAATAATAGTTCAATAAAAAATGAAATAATAAACAGAATTGTTTTATTTTATACAGCGTAAAATTGGGAATTCACTTAAACGTCGCACGTGCACATCGCAAAAAAATCAAGTAAAAAATAATAGATAATAGCTTATTAAGCCTATGTCTCCCAACGCATGCATTCAAATTTCAAATCTCTGTCATAGTTCGTGTACACAGATCTGCACTCTATGATCGTGTACTTTAGAGTTGAAATGAAATTACCAGTCGAGCCGTCTATGGCGTCTACAAGTCGACAGCGAGAGATGAGAGGGAAATAAACGGAGACATTTTGTCTTGCTCTCGCTTGTTGCTTTGCATTACGTTGAATCTCGAATCGTCCATTGTCCACCGTCTACGAATTCAACTAGTCCATGCGATAAACGTAAACTGTCGACGCGTCGATGCAACGTCAACGGTTGATTTCAACTAGTCCGTCCATTCAACGTCCATCCCTAGTAGACATGGAATATTCACTTACTGATTTTTACCTGAATGGAGATAGAAAAAATATGAATGTTTATATTCATAACTGATTTTGACCAATATTGCGGTTAGTGAAATAAGAAATACACCAATTACTGATGATGAAACCCGCAATGGGATCCGAAATGTCGGTTCGAAAGGTCCTATACACAAGACTGAATTGTCACACCTCGTTTTTATAACGCTACCGGCCGCGCTCACTGGGCACGTGTTGTCACTAGTAATTATTGTGGATTTTCCAGTGTGATCGTTATGAAATAACAACCCCGCTAAGGGCTGATTATTGCGCAATAATTACAGGGCTGAGAGCCGCGAGACGTCGGCCCAGCCTCCCGGCGCCGCGCCGCCCCACCCGGCGCCAGCGTACTCGTGTTTTGTTTTATCCGTAGCGGGAAATGAAGCAGCGCTAGGTATTTTACAAAAGCGAGCGATGAAATAATAAGGGTGTATTTTCAACTTGACACCAAACGTGGGACGATTTTCAGGTCAATTAACAAACGGCAAAAGCGTGGAAGGAAAAAATAGAGTAATTATCAAAACAATCGATGCAGAAATTATTTTTCACTATCATACGCTTAAGACTCCTGGTACTATCTGAAGCGTACATTTTTTTATATTCTGAGACAATGTAATTTTTTGAAATGCTATTTTCCGCTTTTTTTTTTTTTTTTAAATATACTCTTTAAGTGTTTTTTCTCTGATTTAAAACGTTGATGTCGCCGTTTTCTTGTTTTTTTTAGTTTTCTTGAGTCTTGGATTGGGTAGAAAATCAATTCAAAAAACAAATATATGCACCATTTAAAAAAATGATAAAGAATGCTAGACTGAGTGATAATAATAATATCGAAATATCTTTGGTGTCCATTTTATCGTAGTAAGTATGAAAACCCTAATTTCATTTTTACTGACACAACATTATACAGCGAAGATATCATTGATAGTATTGTCAACTTCGAATGTACAAGCACCCAACTATAGAATGCAGGTATCAGGCTTTTATATGCTCATATGCGAATATACACCAAATTTTTACACTTCTTCTATAATATTTTATCTTTTTTCACAAAAAACATGCTTGTTCTTTTATCTGATATTATTATAAACAATCTATACTTGTTTTATTCATAAAAATATCTAAGCAATAATTAATTTAATAAAGTACTAGATCTTCGTACCCGGCGTCGCCCTGGTTTAGGATTAAATTAAAAATAAGTTTGTGAGGGGACACAAAGGTTCCATTGCTTTGCAAAGTCAAATAATTTCAATCAAATCGGTCAAACGGTGTAAATTTGTATAGAAAATTGCCCGCGCGGATTCGCACGCATAGATTTTTGGAAATTTTTAGTCATGTTTTATCAATTTGTGTATTAATTAACCTTAGCATATAGATATACGTCGTCGCTAGTTACAGAAAGTATTTAAATATCTCTTACCTTTAAGGCAGCGTTCGTAAAAAATACATCGCTCGATCATTTTTTGAAATCAGATGAGTAGTTTCGGAGTTTAGCTCCTATATCCAAAGTTATAAACTTACAAACTGTACCGCTTTAAATATTAGTATAGATTTTGTCCTAATTTTTTTTGTAAAGGTAGTCATCTCACAGGCACAGATTCATCCTAGTGGGATGAGTGGATCATTTATTTATATGTATATATTTAACGATAAATAAATAAGCTAAGGTTCCAGGAGCTTAATCGGGAAATTCTGACGCATGCAACCTACAGTACTGACTTTGCTACATCAGATTATCATATTTTTAGGTTTCAACAATAATAATAACTACATAAATTGGTTCGATAACTATTTCGATACCAGACCAGCCGATTTTCATAGAAAAAGGCGTCGAAAAATTGATTTGAAAATGGAATAAGTCCCGAACAATATGGAGACTACATCATTCATTGAAATGTTGACATTTGGGTTTAAAAATTTGATTTTATCATAAATATTACAAAATCTTAACAACATTAGTAGCTTGTTGGTGTAGTGGTCATGACATTCGCCTAGTGATCTGATTGTTGGTGGTCTGAGCCCCATTCGAGGTCACCTGCAAGTAAATCCTATTTTCAAAGCACGCGAGAGTGCGACACGACTTCCGTTTTCGCATCTATATATTTTTTTTAATTTTAAATAAAAAAAAATAAGATGAATTATTATAAAATATTAAGAGTATATAAACACCTCTACTTTCTTTCTTTTCATTACCCGAACCGTATCTTTTAGAATCATTCTCGTTCAATCATAAAAAGACATAACTCATCATCAGTCACTGGCATTATTCTCCTTAAGATATTTTTTTATTTGCTGTGGCATTACTCTTGTGATCACACTCGATTGATTGTATTATTTGCGTTGGTCTTGGATTTATCCATCTCTCCAGTCAGTTGCCTCACATGGTCTCAATATCTAATATTTTATAAATATCTAATATTTATTAAAAAAAAAATCGCGATATTTTTAGAGCAAGTAAGCGGCTGACCCAAATGTCCAAGGATACCCACAAAATGAAATTATGTTTATCTCACAGTTCTTGAACCAAAATATGAATAATAGAAAATAATATACAAAAAAGTGCTGGCAGTAAATTTAAACGAGATTTTAAAATCGGTAAATTTTTTATAAAATGATTTTATGCAATGCTTTTTATATAATGCTTCAACCACCACGCTTTTTTTGTACTTCCTATATTATGATATCTAATAAACAAGATATAAAAAACGTAACGTTACGTTAAGATTTTATTTCATAAAGAACGCTTATTTAACTTTTTTGAAATAGTATCAAATATGTTAACCTTTAATTTACTGTATCGATTACATGGAATGGTTTCCCAACCAAGCGATGTAATTTTTCGAATTTGTTTCTGTTATTTAATATTTAGACCAAACTGCTGCCCATTAACTAACCAGTGGTCCGGATAATCGAAATCGATGTTATTTATTAACCTTATTCCAATGTATTACTTACAATCGACACAGCCTTACATTATTTTATTGACCACTTAATGCAATATTTAAATATATTTTTTTTATCTAAATAGATAGACTTCGACAGGGTGGACATCCAATTCAGAGTCTTCGCATCAACAATTAACTAATCAGGGCGCAGAAAATAGAGGGTAAAGGGAACTGCTCCATATTATTTTTATAACACTAGATCAGGCCATGAGGACCAATTACTGTAGCAAACATATCACAAATCGCCAGGCTTATCTAGATTATTGAGAATTCACATGAAATTGAACCCGGAACCTCCGGCATAATAAGCCAGTGTCACGCCCACTGGACAATAGATGCCCCCAATCTGCGTATTCAAATTATTCTATTTTGCACATAAAAACACAAATATTTGAAAAAAATCACATAGATGTATTATGACTTTATCCGGAATCGAACCGGAACCCCGGAACGAAAAGCCAGTGTCATTCCCTTGGCGTACGATTTTATCTTAGACTGATCAATACGCAGTTTTAGAAATTATAGAGTACTCACGCTAAACCAATTATTTTTTAATTTACTTGTTAAATGATAACATACACTTTCTAGACATATAAATAATTTCTAGAATGATAACGTACCCAAATATATATCTATATGCCTTAGGGCTGGTTGTTTCAAGTTGGATTAATTAAAGTAAAAGTTTATTTAAAGCACAAACTTTTGCGTTCTCTATCAATCATACTATCCTTCTCCGTAAAAACCTATGCTTTAAACGAACTTTTATTTTAATCCAACATGAAACAACCGCGCCTCGGGGATCCAGAACAGATGAATGGAAGAAGACTCTTGAGGTGGTCAAAACCCAAGGGTTTAGAGCCAACAGCGATGATGATGATAAATAATCTAAATCTCCATTAAAAATTCTACGGGTCAATCATCAATATAACATGAAAATGA
>JADDOH010023299.1:0-20632 GCA_016648135.1 Agrypnia vestita | reverse complement strand
TTTGCAGTTGCTGAGAATAGACATCTGCCGTAATCGTCTGGCCAGATTTAAGAAAGCTGTAGTGAACGACACCAGAACTAGTCCACCAAACGCTCACAAGTAACTTTTTTGGAGTCAATTTTCGCTTGGGGCATGGTTTGGCTGGTTCGGCAGGGTTCAGCCATTGCGATGAGTACTTCCGATTATCGTACAGGATCCACTTTTCATCACAGGTAATGATTCGATTTAAAATCCCTTCATTATTGTGCCGATTGAGTAATGCAACGCAGCAGTCAACGCGCGTTTGTTGATTTGCTTCACTCAATTCGTGAGGTACCCACCTTTCAAGCTTTTTCACCTTACCAATTTGCTTCAAGTGGATTAAAACAGTTTTATCACTAACACCGCAGCCCGCAGCTAACTCGGATGTGGTTTGCGATGGATCCGCTTCCACAATAGCCTTCAATTCTTCATTATCAACTTTGGTCTCCAGCCGTCCATGGGGCTTGTTCTGCAGGTCGAAATTTCCAGAACGAAAACGTTGAAACCAAAAACGCACTGTGATTTCTTTTGCGGCATCGTCTCCATACACATCATTAATCCTTCGAGCCGTTTCTGCAGCACTGGTGCCACGGTGGAACTCGTACTCGTAAATAACGCGATATTTCAAGTTTTTCAATTTGTAAACTGAGTGACGCAAAAAAAAAACAATTGAGGAAAAAACCAATGAATTATAATTTTCAAAACAAAAATACATTAGTAAATAGCTGTATAAATTTGGATTTGGAATTCCTAACCAAAGAGAAGATATTTGAGATCAAATTTGCCAGTACGGCAAAACGCCAATTTCATATGTAAGGACCTAATATTACAGTATAAATTGGCAAAGGCGAAAAATTGAAAACACAAATTAGCATCGACACTTATTACCCAAAAAACAAAATTGCTTACATATACATACTTAATTAAATCGACACGCCAGATAAACATATTTTTACCGACCAGTTATTTCTACCATTACTGACTAATTACATGGGATTGAACATAGGGTTTCATTAGATCACAGTAAAATTCCTTAAGTATGCATTACAATATCAATCTTATTATTAAGTCATCAGTGTGATTCTTACAGTAGGCCTCCCAATATTTAACGTTATTTATACATTACATCATTACAGGTCAATCCTTATCATTAACATTGATTATCCTCTTCGATACATCCACAAAATTATTATTACTTCTTTTTTATATGATAAACCGAATGGTATTAAAAATTTACCACTACGCATATTCTCTTCCTTTCTTTTTCTTTTTAATTTTTTTTTAAACAATAACATTGACAATGACAATGTACTTGATACTTGGTTTTATTTTTAATTTTAGCTTAAATAAAACAAGCCATCATAATTCTTAGTTGGACCAAACATAATTGTCAATATGTGACATAAAGATACAAAACAAAGGGCTAAAATTATACAGACATCGTGGCATTCCTTAGGCCCGGTTGTTTCAAGTTCGATCAAAGTAAGCGGTCTATTAAAGCATAGATTTTTACGAAAACGGATCGTCTGATTGGTGGACAACGTAAAAACCTATGCTTTAAAAGAACGCTTACTTTAATCCAACTTGAAACAACCGGCCCTTAGTGAATCAATTAACATAAAAACTTATTTACATGGGATACATGCTTCAAGCGGGTCCCCTAATGTTAATGTTCTGTATACATCTTTGTAATTTCTTTTGGGATTACAAAGTACATGAATTTGCATCAACGCCACTTGCCCAAAAGAAATGCTTACATATACTAACATAATCAAATTCGATAAACATTTTTTTTTTATCGACCAGTCGTCTCTATCGTTACAGATTAATACTTAAAGTAGATCTCCCAAAATTTAATGTCATGTATACTTCACTTATAATAGTTCGGTGACTTTGTCTTCGTTACCGATGTATACCTATTACTAGAAATATAAAATTTAAACCAAATGCCCCTAGTGTATAAAAAAAGGATACATATAAATTATAATTGTCCAGGTAGTGAAAGAGAGGTGGGCGTGAACTAAAATTATACAAAATAGGCAATGCCAAAATTCACGTCCCAACATGTTTGCATCCTTTGGATACAATCTTATATGTACTTATAACCTAATGCATCGGTACTTACACTTATTCTAACACGGCATTTACTTATTTGCAATTAATTAAACTATTTTGTCTTAATCCCGTATGCACATTTTTCGTCTTTCCTTTCCTATCAGATTTATGTTTTGAAAGGGATTCGTACAATTACAAAAACCATAAGCGGTCGCTTGATATTAAACAAGGTCTATTCGAGCGATGGAAAACTAATAAACATTATAAACAATAAACAAAAAAAATCACAATTGGTATTTCATTTGATTCACAGAAACAGTATAATAGCCTACAAGATCTCGCTGTGTGGTAGGTATATAAAATATCCTTGACATAACATTAGTGATTACTATGACACGGAATAATTTGTACAAACCCAAAATAAATACGGTAAGATATTAATGTACAAATTATATTACCGCAATTTATAAAAAAAAAATGCAAAGTTACAAAATGGATGAATCATCTCACAGATTACATTTCTTCTCCTAATTTGCCGAATAATACTAGTAAAAATTCAGCACACAATGAAACCCAATTAACTGTCATGTTATGTGGTAGGATTACACAACCAAAAGGTGAATTCTATATAAGAATAAAGTCATTTATAGTTGTCATGCATTTCCTCGCACTATGTCAATTGTTCATTTATAATTACATAGTTTTACGAAATGATACATATACCTTAATAGAGGTTGACATATTTATCACGGAAATAGATTATTTTCTTACAACATGTATAAGAAAAGTTTTTCTAAACAACTATCGGGCGAATAAAATACAATACAATAAAGTCTTTATGGTCTGATGACAATGATGGCCCGGCCTACCAGAGAAGGCATGAGGGGATAATATGGATAGCCAGCGCTGAATATGTCCATAGTATGCGTAAGGACCTTGGATTTGGTCAAGCTCCTCCCTAACGGCCACTGTGACAAATCAGCGATCCTTGCGTGATCTAGGTCATCCACAAACGAGCCATATTACAGGAGAGCTGCTTGAAGTTTGACTTTACATATAAAATGAGCGTATTTGTCAGCTTTTACGTGCAGTGGGAACATCGCAGCATCACTTTTACCCAACCAATTATTAGGAAAAAAAAATCGGAATACAACAAATATTTCGTAATATTTCTATCACAGTTATAATAGCATTAATATTTTGATATTTCATAAAAATATGAAGCATAAATATTTATATCTATATTATTTTCAAAATATACGTTTACAAAAAAAGTCACGTTTTCCACTGCACTGGTATTTACTAACATTTTTTTAATCTGTATTCCGAAGAAGAGTAGGTATTCTCTGTGTTAGTACAAAAAAGTAAAAAAAGTAGTTTTGGTAGGTATCCGAGTTTACGTAGGGACCATCGAAACAGTTCACCAGTTCTACCACCAAAGCAACCTCAGCCCTCATACTTACCATATGCTTACACGACTAGAAGCTCCTTACTATCAGCTACCTGTGTTGTGACCTCAGCGGGAATCGTACCGGAACTTCTGGTATGGACACTGGACTGCGAGGGCCGCTATAGCGGACTAATTCGGAGGAGCGGGTGTTACCCAGAAACTAAAAATGATTTAGTTTACATCTTTTCATTTATGTTCGTACAATAAATGATTGTTAAACCAAAATAAATCACTATTAAAATAAAATTTCACAATATTGCATAAATATTTTTTTATTTTTAGATTTGTATTTTTAAGTGTATTATGCGTATATAATTATAATTAAAAATTATAGACCAATATCGCTTTCATCAAACATAGCAAAGATCTTTGAAAAAGTTGTTAAAAACAACTTAATAGCTATATCCAAAGCAAAAATGTATTAAATCCGCGACAATTTAACTTTAGAGATAATTTAGGCACTCAGGATGCGATTGCCAAACTAACATATATTATTTATCATAATCTCGATAGTGGAGAAAAATTTCTGGGAATTTTAGTGGACTTGAGAAAGGCATTTGATAGCATATCACATTCAAAACTTGTTTCTTAATTTAAAAAAATAGGAATAAGGGGAACGGTATTATCCTGGTTCCAGAGCTATCTTAAAGAACGAAGCCAGATAGTGAGAGTTGGACGTAAACTAAGTGGATCACTAACTACATCTTTTGGTACTCCGCAGGGATCAGTAATAGGTAGAATACTATATATTTATGTTAACAAGATGTTCAAATTACCTTTAAAAGGAGAAATTGTATCTTTTGCTGACGATACTGCATTAATTATAAAAGAAAAGACATGGGGTGATGTAAATATAAAAGCAAACAGAGCTGTAAACATTTTGAAATCATGGTATGACAAAAACTTTTTGTCTTTAAATGCAGAAAAAACTGTATTATCCCGTTTTCTATTACCAAAAGGGATTCACCTGAACATATTCATATAAAGATCCACTCCAATCAATGTGATGATAAAAAAATTGTAATAATGAAAATTGTCTGGTAAGAGCAGTATCAAGTACTTGGGTGTCATAATTGACAGCAATCTAAAATGGAAAGAGCAAATATATTCCACAGTCACTAGGATGAGAAAACTCATATACCTATTCATAAGGCTACGAAATATCTTACCAATAAACATGCTTAAGGTGGTATACTTTGCGTTTGCCCAGTCCACACTACAGGATGGTATAGTTGACTGGGATGGAACCATTAAATCTAATATACTACCAGTGGAAATAGTTCAGAGAGTAATTATCAAAGTGATTTTGAGGAGACCCTCAATATTCCCAACAAGGGAACTTTTCAACATTTTTAAGGTCCCAAATATTAATCAAATCTATAAAAAATTTGCTATACTTCAAATTCACAAAATGTACATCAATAATAGTCCAACATTTGGAAGTTTTAGTAGTAGACCGAGAACAGCTGGAAATATTTTGATACCTAAATGTAATACTAGCACAGCCCAACACCGCTTCGCCTATCAATGAGTATCATTCTTTAATGCTTTTCCTAATGAAATGAAGACGGAAAAAAATATATAGAAAATTCAAAACTAAATTGAATAATCTTCTACAAAAAACCATTACAATAACGTGATGAAAAAAATCTTACCAAAAACAATCAATATATACATACTTTTAAATGTTATTGTTCCGCACGGGAACTGATAAATTTTGCGCGGTTCCATCAAGCCTGCTTCCGAAGGCCGAGGTTGTAAGTCACGGCCCGCTTCGGAGACGACACAGTGGTAACACTTCCATGTAGTGCAGAGCCTTTCGCTTTGAATGCGAAATGCCTCATAGAGAAACGTCCGTCGCGGGGGTCCAGAAGCACAGGAGATTGCAGAGGCTGGCTCGTATATTCTCAGCCGCCATCTTAAGCAGGGGTCAAGTAGGGTGTGAAGTGAAACGCAGAATAAATGTTCCAGTAGGCGTACTCGGCAGAGGCTCCCAGCAGAAGTAGTGAGGCTCTCGCCCGCCCGGCGCAGTATTTATACAGTGCGGAAAGCTTCCCCCTGACTCGCGCCGCCGACCAATCAGCGCGCTTGACTCTCCGGGCGCTTCGAGCGCAAGCAACGGCCTCCGGTGCCGATTCGCGGATTAAAATTGAATATTTTAATCGATAGCAAATTAAACGCCACCCCCCCGGGGATTTTAACACATCATCTATACCAATCTATGTCTTGCCCATAGGATGATGTCGTTTACTGGAACCGCAAGAGTGAATTTACCTAGTTATTCAACAAAATATGCCGATTTACCGCGGCATTTTCAAGAATTAATTTACATTTAATTCGGTTAAAAATAGTAAACATGATTTTACGAGATTCTAAGTTATACCATTAGATAGATCTCAACCAAGCGCATCCTTCGGTGATATTTTCAAGTATGTCGGATAGATATTAATTGCGTAATGGGCAGACAAAGTATGTCACCACCAATAAAAGCGCACTAGCTAACTTTCAAACACGCAAAAACATATCACTCCCATAGATGTTCACATGAGGAACACAATAAAAAATGCTTCAGCTCACCAGGACGTCTGTAACGTCCGTAATCAGAGTTCAAAAATATTCGCTGATGACCCTCGACTCCAGCCGCACGGCGCCCCATCAAGGCGCCGGGTTTTTTCCATCACCCGCGCGGGCTGTGTACATACAGGCGGCGCGGTCAAGCGAGTTTATCAGGGTCCACGCGAGATATTTCTACTCTCAATCAAACATTTTTCATTCTAATTTCCACTTTACAATACCACACAAAGGACTCATTTGGCACATTTAAATACCTATGTATTTTTACTTCCTCGCCTCTTCGAGGCAGGACATTTACATAAATTCCATCAAAACAGCGGCCATTCTATGATAGTCCGCGGCGCTCCGCGCGATTTAAAAATGATTTTATTCCCATCGCGCGAGCTTTCCCTGTATATCAAGACCACGAAACATCAATTTTATTCAGTATTACATTTACAAATGTCTATCTAATTCTTAAATATTTCATTAAATATTTCATTAAATATTTCATCAAACTTAAATATTTCATTTTCTTAAGTATTTCAAATATTTCAACACTTTACAAGATAAGACCAAAAATGCAATTTCTTCGTGGAACTTTTCCAACGCCCTCCTATCCGCTTGGAGGCGAGGTGGGTCCCCATGTACGGTATTCGCCCATACAACGGACCTGGGCCCCAGAAGGACCAACATTCACGACTTCAGATGGGTCATCATCATCATCATCATCACGTCGTCATATGATGTTGCCATCATCATTCTACCTGTCCGATACAGTTATTACAATACCTTCTGAATTATTAATTCTTATAACTTAATTTAACGTGTCCTTGTGTATATCTTATTTACTTAATCTAAAGCCTTACTTTTTTGTCTACTTGTATTGTTTATATCTTCTTAGTTAATTTAATGTCTTAATTTTTATAACTTATTCTAATGTTTCTTTGTAAATATCTTACTTATTTAATCTAATGTCTAACACTAACGATCACATTAATAATAGATACATACATATATGACAATGCCCCCCCACTTTTAAACATGAGAATAAATTCTCATTTAAAAGTGGGTAAGCGTGCAATATAAATGTTGTATTATATTGAATACACTCTTAAGTTTGTAAATTTACCAAATAAATTTAAAAAATAAATAAAAAAATGCACGAATAAATGCACTGCACCAATGAAAACAGTTTTTCTCCAGAGTGTGTAAGAACATGGGTTTTAAAGTTTGACTTTAGATTGCACGAATAATTGCGCTGTGAACATGAAAACAGTTTTTCTTCAGAGTGCATAAGAGAATGTGTTTTTAAGTGTGACTTCTGATTGCACGAATAATTGTACTGCAAACATGAAAACGGTTTTTCTCCAGAATGCGTAAGAGCATGTGTTTTTAAACTCCACTTTCGATTGCACGAATAATTGCACTGCGAACATGCAAACAGTTTTTCTCCAGAGTGCATAAGAGCATGTGTTTTTAAGTGTGACTTTCGATTGTACGAATAATTGCACTGCAAGCATGAAAACATCTTCTTATCAGCGGTGGTAAGCGTGCAACTGCTAGAGGATCTGTTAAGGTTGGAAGCTGCCTCCGATTCCGGCTGATTTCCAGAGACAGAAGACGACGCAGTTGAATTTTCCATGAAAGAATCTTGTATTCGCAAGAGACCTGCAAAGTAAACATTTATCATTTAAGAGAAACTTATGTACTGACTAAACTTCAATGTTGAAAGTGTTCAAGTTTATGTTTATTTCCAAACAAAGAAAAATTCTGTTCGGATTCCTGAGGTCAGTACAATAACCAGTACTATTTTTTGTTTAAGATTTTTTCCATACGGCCTCTTATTAATTTAACTCTCTTTGATATTCACGTAGTCACCTTGTACTTATGCAAAGCAGCGGTATTGCTTATACTGCTAATAATTAATAATGTTTCTACTTTCTGCATTAACGCTTTATCTCATATCACTTTTATCACGCTTCTCCTAGAACCGAATATAATTCCTACTTTGACATTGGTCTTTTGATATATTTGAAACTCTTCGCCTTACACTCCTGCGCCACGCTGTTCTTTCATCACATTTGGAAGCTTGCGAATTGCACTTTCACTGTAAATTTTTTTTTCATAAAAATAATAATACAGTTTTATTAGAAAAATAAATAATAAAGAGAAAACGTCAAAAATTTCGGTAAAACATTTGATACATAGCGCGCAATGACAGCTGGCAATGGCCAGTATATTTTATAATATTTCTACACATTAAACATGAAAAACAGATTAACACGGTCATAAAGGAGGTTAAGAGCTATTCAGATATCTTTATTGGAGAATCTACGACGCCATATAATGAAAACCTTGTGTGGAAAACAAAGAGAAAAACAAAAGAACTAGATTGTGAAAATACATGATTTAAAGATGAACGAATTTATGTAAGAAGGTAAACAAATTCGAAGTTAATTGTAATAAAACATGAAGATGATTTATCCAAATTGCTAAATCAGTCATAATTCTCTCAACAATTGTTTTCCCTTAGTTTGTGAATATTTCGCTTCCTAGAAATGACTGAGTAAGTGTTATATATGAACATAATTAATATGAAAATAGTTACTATACAATCACAAATCCAAATGAATGTGTACACCTTAAACCCAATTTTAATATAATGCATCAATCTATCAGTAGTCTGAATACAAATTTTGAATAATTACCAGAGCGAATCAATTACTTCCAAATACAAATGGATATAACAATTCTAGCAGGGTGTAAAATAAAGATAAATATTCAGATAAAAACCTAGAAGGTTAACAAGCCAACTAACTTCGGATGGACCGAAAAATCATCTCGAAAGTTACAATATCCTCTAAAAGAATCAATATGGATTCAGAGAAAAAGTACTGAAGTATCAGTGATGTCATAGCATTTGTCACTGAACCTCAACGAATCAAATGGACAAGGGTAATTTAGATTAGTTTTGATCACTAAAACAGTAAGACAAATATCTTTCTGTTTTAGTGATCTAACGAAAGCATTCGACACGTCAATCCATAATCTACAATTCAAAAAAACTAACTACAATTGGAATTGCTGGGATAACTGGAAGACAATAGCAAAAAAAAATACACTGCTAAACAATATTAGAATATGGCATAATAGGATGGGGAGCCTACACACGTGTTAAACAACTTTTAGAGCACAAAAGGCTATACTCAAAGTAATACTTAATATGCCAATTATTCAAAGATTTCGATATTGCGAAAATCTGGCAAATTTATGCAAAAAACCCAAGACTAAGCAAAAATAAATATTAATTAATACCGACTACAAGAACTACATTTGGGTAGAGATCCATTAAATATTACTCCACTAAGGCATGGTTGTTTCAAGTTCGATCAAAGTAAGCGATCGATTAAAGCATAGATTTTTACGAAAACGGATCGTCTGATTAGTGGAGAACGTAAAATGCTTTAAAAGAACGCTTACTTTAATCCAACTTGAAACAACCGGCCCTAAATTGTATAACAGACTAACAATGGAAATAAAAAGTGCTGCTAATGGGATAATATTTAATAATCACATTATAAAATGGATAAAGGTGTTAGGCATCGAAGAGATAAAAATGAAACTAACGAAACATATTTCCCAATAAAAAATAAAGTAGGAATTAAGTGTAAATTTTAAACAATGTTATAGTAAGAATGTTTTTGTATATCGTGCCCACCTCGACATATGATTATCCTAGTGAGGGGTACTGTTATAATTAATAGAAAATAAAAAATAAAAAAAAATTAAGGTGCGGCAAATTTATTTTTTGATTATTATTTTTATATTATATATGAAAAAACGATATATTCATTTGTACATAAATTTGACAAAAGCCTTCTATGTCGTACACCGTTTTTTTAAAGGAATTTATTTCAATACGAAAAGAAAGGGATTTGGTATCACAAAACTATCAACATCTCCAGATCGAACACGTTTTTCCTAAAAGTCAAGCTATCTTGTAATCTAACTGTACACGTTGCCTAGTTTATGGGCCAGGGCAATGGTGGATGAATGTGAAAGTTTGGTATGACATTTTTTGACATAATCCAAGGAAATAAACCGCTCACCAGTGCGCTGTTCGGCCCTTCTGGAGTACTCCTCACACTCCAGCTTGATGTCGGGATAGGATATGTCCACATCAGTGTAGAGCTCTTCATCTCCGCTCCCGGCTGCAGGCCCCCCACCTGTCTGCACATCACCTCCCTGCGCACTTCCCCAGCCCGCCTTGCTGGAACCTACTTCTGGAACCAGAAACAATAATCCTGTACAGCAGAGCGGGATAGATGTCTGCCTCCTGGGCTCGGCTCCATGTCCCTCAAGCTGGTCATCATATAACAACCTGGGTCCAGATCAGGCCACCGGGCGGGCTGATTTTCCTCATTTTTAGCACTTTTACACAATTATTGACACATACGTTCACTTATTCATATATCAAGTATTATTTTATTAATTACTATGAGTAAAACATGTAAAATATTAATATTTGTCCGACTTACAAATCGAAATAACTCTGCATGTATACTGAGTTTACACCAACGGAGTGCGCGTTTCAGTTTTAGCATCGTAGCAAAAATAGAAAATTAAGTCCGAGAGTTTTTTTTTTAAAATACAACGTTTTTTGTAAAGGAAAAATGTCTCATTCATTATTTCGTTTGATTACATTCATAGACGCATTAGCCCCACTTCAAGTTAGTGCTGCCAGGCTGAATAATACATAACACTTTTTTTTTTAGATATTGCGGAATCATCAATTTAATAAATTATATAAAAAATGAAATATCTAAAGCCGTAAAAAAGAAGGATTACTGGAGAGATTGTTACTGATACAGTTTATTTGGCAGTTAACATGGGTTATGCTGTGAACAAACGTTATTTATAGGTTTAACTATTATTTTATAAAACTGTACAGTTGTCAGTTTAGTTTATTATGTGAAAATTCCTAATGACAGTGAGCAATTAGAAAATAATAAAAGTTATCAGGCGAAAACAAAAGCAAAAACAAATATTAATAATTTAAATATATTAAAGTGTTATCAATTAAATTTATGATCTCCCTAGACATGGTATTATTGCATTAACATACATTTTTAACCAATATGTAAACATCAATTATTTTAGAATAAACACACCTTCACCGGGAATTTTTTTTGTCACACGTAAAGTCGAGTGTTCTGATTTCAAAAATGATATTTATATGCGCCGCAAAAAATTATTTAAAATGTATCACAGTTCAGTTTTACATTTTTGCCATTACAAGTCTGATAGTTGCATGTTTGTCTATGACATGAATAAATATTGATTGAATATATGAATTTATCTATAGATTCACTTGTGTGAACACAGAATGCGCGTCACATCAATATTCTTACTAAAAAATTAAATTAATTAAATTAGTAGATTAAAACAAACAATAAAATTAATTTTTTAAAACGTCAATCTACAAAGTTGCTCAACTAATTAAAAAAATAATATTCTTAAAATTCTCAAAATAAGCTTGCATAATGAAATATTTGCTTTTGCTATGAAAACATGACTAACTTGCTGGTGTTTACATTAAATATAAACATGTATATTTTGATAAATTTAACTGTATCTCGCTTTGCATCGAATGTTTTGTCTCACTTCGTATACTGGTTAACATTATTAAAGGAAAACGCATGTTTGGAAAAAAACTCCCAAAAGCGAGATAATTTTTAAACTGTGGGCAACACTATAACTATTCGGATACACCCTTTAATTATTCACTTAATTTTTCGGACTTTACTTTGGATTTTAGAAATCTGGTCACCTTAGTTTAGACTATTTTTCGGTCACATCAGGTGCGCGCATTTCACATCACTGAGAATTAATCGATAATGAAACAATTCCTCACCGGCGCGCTGGTCGGCCCTCCTGGAGTACTCCGAGCACTCCTGCTTGACGTCAGGATACGATATGTCCACATCAGTGTAGAGCGCTTCATCGCCGCTCCCGGCTGCGGACCCTGGCTCGGGCTTGACGGCAGGAACATCTTGCTCAGAGCGGTTCATGGTTGTAATATGTTCCAAGGAGAAGCGTCAATCAAACGGCGTTCATAAAATGGCTGATAACCATAGACACGAACGACGTGCAGACGAGTAATCTTTTTTTTTTGTCGGTAATAGGGATGGGACGTTTCGTTCGAGATGTTCAATATCAAAGTTTGCATTTTTTTAAAAATATTTCTGACTCATTTTTGCAGAAAGTTGAAGAATCATTACAGTAACTTATATCGATTATTAAAAATTCTTTCGCTTCCATACAACCCTAATAAATGATAAAAACCGTACAAACAATTTTTTTTTTTTTTCGAAGATTTTTATCATTTTATTTGACTTGTATTAAAGGGAATGAATTTTCCATATTAGATATAAGTTACTGTAATGATAGTTCAACGTTTTGCAAAAAATATGTGAGAACTATTGGAAAAAAAATGCAAACTTAGATGTCGCATATCTCCATAACTATTGATATTAGGTCATGGTTGCCTGAATATTTTTGACTCATAATCAAGGCAGGAACCCACCTGTAAAGTATTGTGGACTAGTTCTGTTACAGCCTGTATATTACACATTAAGAGCAGGGCTTATCTAAGACGCAAACAAGTTTTTGTTCGCTCCAATTATTCAAAATATTTGTGATTACATGTGGGGTATAAAATCAAAGGCAGCAATATCCAAAATTTAGAAAAAAATGTTTTGAATGCTGTCACCGAGGATTACTAATTTAAAATCTACTGAATTCTAGATTTTATTTATCTATCCCTACCAGAATAATGTTGCCTATAAATTTATGAGCCATATTTCCAATAAAATCTCGAAGAGTATTATAAATTAATAATCCTCGGTGACGGCATTGAAATTTTTTATGCATATTGTTGTCTTTGCTTTTATACCCCACACATTTCTGTAGAAATTTTCGATCTTTTCAATAAACTCGACAAAAATTATGGACAGTGATCAGAGTAGATTTTAACAATTCATTTCTTTGAGGTCATTAATATATTGTCTGTATTTTAGTTTGTAAGCATAACTTCGACCGCGCGTACATGAGTAGGTATAAGCACGAATATTTTTTAGTTAATGATGCAGTTTTATCCAGCATTTTCTATTCTCAAACATACTTAAATAATAGTAAATAAAAATTAAATGCGTTGTGATTGAGTTAAGACAAAATCCATACATTTTAATGTTATGTTATGTACATATTAATTTATATTATTATTTATATTATTCTTTACAACATTAACAGTATCGTGGATAGCAGCACTTTATAACTGGTGCCGCAAATAAACTAAAATAACAGTTAAAAATAGAGGTTTTGGTACAAAAAGTGGTTCGGCACAACAAAGTGAATCCAGAGCAGATTATGATCTGATCATAACTTCAGTTGGTGAGAATTCTGCAACACTTTTTCACATTAATTAAAACTTACATACTACAAACTCTTTTGTCAAGAACTTGCACCAATACTACGCTCACGGCTGTCAAACTCGATACCGTGACATCACCACGGTAGCTACGCTAAGTATTGGACGAGGCGACGAGGTGTGAGTGTGTTAGTATCTACTTGTTCACTCGACCGCACCAGGGGAATCAAACTCAGCGGCCCGCATAATACTTACATATTTAACAAAAATACAATATCTGATTTATACAATTTTTATATTATTCATCCTTTTAATATGGATGCCATTAACTTTATAAATATGGCAAAGGATGCAGTGGACACCTTAATTAGCATAATAATGGATCCCACTAATAAATTTAATAAGGACCAAATATCTAAAATAATTCCAAAAACAAATGGCATAATGGGCACAATTAGTCAAATGGCCGCGAAAATGGCCAATCTCGAAGGTGAACTGGCAGCCTACAAGAACATAAGTCATAACAAAGAAAGCTCCGGTAAATCTTATA
The DNA here is from genome assembly GCA_016648135.1 of Agrypnia vestita. NCBI lineage: Eukaryota > Metazoa > Arthropoda > Insecta > Trichoptera > Phryganeidae > Agrypnia > Agrypnia vestita. The sequence goes on along the minus strand of JADDOH010023299.1, from coordinate 6,571 downwards.
ACAACTCTCTTGAAATTTTTGATGCTATAGCTGAGATGGATGAGCGTAAATTGAGATCCCATAATTTAATAATGCACAATGTTCAGGAAAGTGCAGCTGAAGCGCTAAGTCAAAAACTAGTCGACGACACTAACAAAGTCACCAAAGTATTAATCGACATTGATAACTCCGTACAAGCAGGTATGGTCAAACTTTACAGACTAGGAAAATCTCGAGACAATAAACCAAGACCGATTAAAATTGTGTTCAATGCCCCGTCTATCCCAAAACTTTTACTCAGCAAACGTCGCATGCTAAAGGAAAATATAAGAATATATCAAGATCTGACTCCAAATCAACAAAATAGGCTAAAGGAATTACACGAGGAACTTGAAACTCGGACAAAGGAAGGAGAAACTGATTTAACATTGAAATATATTAACTCAGTCCCGAGAATAGTTGTGAAATCAAAAAACTATCAAAATTCAAACTAAACAATAAAGAGGTCATGAAGACAATTTACTATCAAAACGTACGAGGTTTAAAAACGAAAATACAGGAATTACGCAATAGTGCTCCTCTTATAAGCTGTGATATATTAGCATTCAGTGAAACTTGGCTAGACAGTTGTGTAAAATCAAGTGAATTAGGTTTCGACTGGTGTAACGTATATCGCAAGGATAGGGATCATTTAACTAGTTCGAAGTCCAGGGGAGGTGGTGTGCTTATCTGTGTACCAAAAATTATATCTTCTCATCAGCTTGTCTCAGTACACAATGACATTGAACACGTAATTGTTATGCTGAGCACAAAACCGGAAAAAACCATAATTGTTTGTACGTACATACCACCGTCTTCTAGTATTGATGTCTACAAGAAACATGTAGAGGAAATAGAAATAATACGTACTAAATATCCGAAATTGAAATTAATATTACTGGGTGATTATAATTTGCCAAACAATTTAATACCAGGGGAATTAACAGATCCTAGATCTGAACTAGTGAATGTTAGCGCGCAAACATCACAAATAATCGAAATGTCTTTTTTCCTTGGCTTGACACAAGTAAACAATACCTTTAATTGCAATAATCGCATCCTTGACCTTGTTTTCTCAAGTGATAAATTCACGGAAGTGGAACCAGCAGACGAATATTTACTCTCTGTTGATACACATCATCCACCCTTGATTATAAGCATTAAGTACAAATATGTCAAACCGCATGAATATCATACATTTTCACGAAATTTTCATAAAGCTGACTATGCTTCTATTAATGAACATCTTAAGTACATCGATTGGTCTTTTTTGTTGAATTGTGATGATATTGATGTTATTACTGAAAAATTTCATAGTATTATTGACGACACTGTAAACAAATTTGTTCCATATGTTGAAATATTTCCTAGTTCTTTTCCAAAATGGGTTTCGAAAGATTTAAAGGAAATGATAAAAAATAAAAAGCTTGCTCACAAAACATATAAAGAAACAAAAAACAGTATCGATTACAGTAATTACTCACAGCTTAGATCTCAATGTAAAGTATTGTCTAAATGGTGTTACTCTAATTATATAAAAGAAGTTGAGTCTTCCATCAAAGTAAATGTTAAAACCTTTTGGAATTATACAAAATCCCTAAAAGTTTATAAAAATAGTTATCCTAATGTTATGTTCTACAATGGTAAATTTTGTAATAATTTTGATGGGATTGTTAATTTATTTGCGGAATTCTTTAAAAATGTCTATGTACCTGTGTTACCAAAAAACACCGACCACACATCAGCAACATCAAACATTGAAACCACATTAAATATAAATAATTGCACAATAAGTACTTCCAGTATTATAAGTGGGATTAAAAAACTTGATGTAAATAAAGGGCATGGACCTGACGGAATTCCTCCACTATTTATAAAAAATTGTGTTGATGTACTATCTCTCCCCCTGTCAATCATATTTAATAAATCCATATCAGCGGGTATATTCCCACATATATGGAAGGAAAGTTTCTTAACACCGATCTTCAAAGATGGAGACAATAATGATGTAAAAAATTATAGACCCATTTGCATACAATCTTGTATACCTAAGTTATTCGAATCACTAGTCCTCGATACTATATCTCCTGTTTTAAAACAAACAATAACTCCGTACCAACACGGATTCATCTCAAATAGATCTACCCTAACAAATTTAGTTTTGTATGAAAATTACATTATTAAATCTTTTGTTAATAAAACTCAAGTAGATTCAGTTTACACGGACTTCAGTAAGGCGTTTGACAAAGTCTCACATGCTTTATTAATTGCCAAATTGGGAAAAATAGGATTTGGTGGACAAATACTTTCTTGGTTAACGAGCTATCTGAGTGAAAGAAGGCAAAGGGTAAAAATATATTCATATGTATCAGAATGTTTCCATGCTACTAGTGGTGTACCACAGGGATCGCATCTTGGACCAATACTATTTCTATTATTTGTGAATGACATTTCAACAATATTTAATGACATTGAATATTTGCTGTTTGCAGACGATCTAAAAATCTTTAAATCAGTAACCAACATTTATGACTGCAACATATTACAGCAAAACCTAAATTCTCTTTCAGTATGGTGTGAAACGAATAAATTGTACTTAAATTTAAGTAAATGCAAAATTATATCATTTACTAGATTAAAATCACAAATAAATTTTGAATACTCTCTATGTAACACCAAACTAGAAAATGTTGACTGTATTCGAGACTTAGGGGTATTATTCGACTCGAAACTTACTTTTACTAATCATATTAATGCGATAACTTGTAAGTCTCTAAAATTGCTGGGATTTATTTTAAGGACATCACGCCCATTTCAATCAATTGAAAGTATTAAAATGTTATACATGTCTCTTGTCCGGAGCCAATTAGAATATTGCTCATCAGTTTGGTCTCCATATTATAATGGGCATATAGACAGTATTGAGCGTGTCCAACGCAAATTTCTCAAATACATTAACTACAAGTTAAGCATACCAATACAAAACATAGAATACAATTACATATTGAAGAGACTAAATTTACTCACATTATATGATAGAAGAAAAATTTATGATATAGTTCTTCTTTACAAAATTGTAAACAATATGTTGGACAGCCCTGACCTTGTAGCATGTATCGATTATAATATCCCTTCCACACATAGAACTCGACAAATTGTCACATTCCATCGCAACAATTGCAATACTAACTACCAATCAAATTCTGTGATACACAGAATATTGGGAACTTGTAATGAATATGGTTGCATGATTGACATTTTCGTCGACAGTCTGAAGAAAGTAAAGTTCACACTTAAAGAGGCAATACTGCTTCGTTACTGACTTCAGCTGTTAATATGTAATGGTGGGTAATATATATTTTTCGTACACATTGCCGCTTTGTACTTTATATTTTTAATTTTTGTACTCATGTTTTGGTGCTATTCCTGGTACTTTTAATAATTTGCTACTTGTAATTTATATTGTTTAATGTATGTTCTTTTTAATTTTATGATATATTTTTTTATGTAAAAGCCAATACGCATTGCTGCTCGTTACCTACTCTACATTTTTAATTTTTATACTCATGATTTGGTGCTATTCCTGAAACTTTTAATGTATGTGCTTTTTGAAATTTATTTTATACTCTTTATGTAAAAGCCTAATGGGCGTAAACAAATAAATAAATAAATAAAAAATAAATAAATAAATAATAATATATATACAAGAAATCGAAACAGTAGAACATCAAGAATTTACTGAACTAACAATATAGAATAGATAGTTGTGTTGACGCATCTAATGATAGCGTCTGTTTGAGACGCAACTTGTAACATTCCCTGAGACCTAATATGTCCATCTCTTATCACGAAGCACTACATTTCCACAACATAAAAACTCTGGAACAGCGAAGAGCACGTGTTGATCTAATACTACTATTTAAACTGCTGGGAGGATATCTCGACTGTCCCAATCAATTGGACTTAATCTCTTTTCATGTTCCCTGCAGACGTATCCGAAAAAACGTGCTCTTCCATGCTCCGAGAAATAGAACATCCCATACACAAAACACTTCAACAATAATTGTATCGATATAGACCTCTTCAATATTGGTCTTACCGCATTAAAAAGAATGCTTTAGATTCTATGTAAAAATAGACTGTGACCAATCACACACTACATCTAATCTTCTCTTCTTCCACCTCCTCTCCACTTACCTCCCATCCCTATCCCCGTGTTATTACTCATTAACTTTAATATTGTTTACTATAATATATTTTTTTAGTTTTAAAATATTCTGTTATCTAAGATAGTACTTAATTTACTACGCCTTAAACATCTGTGAATCTTTGTAACTGGTTTATGCAATGTAAACTGTGCTCTAACATTTTAATGATTGAAACTGTTAAGATTCCTTAATTAAATAAATAAATAAATCTCTCTTTTCCGCTCCTGTTACCATCGCTCCGCCCCACTCTGGCCTACGAAGGACTGCGCCGCGCAGAGCTGTAGACAGAGGCGAATCGGTAATTCAGTTACCTGTAAAACGCGAACACGGTCAAATCCTTTGCCTCTTGACATATGTATTTCGTGATACGTCGCCGTGAAGGCCGCGGTATCAACAGATCAAGTGCGTGATCCCAACCAACATCCGGAGACTGTTGCCGCTTCCACGAAAGAAGACTTCCGCAAAGACGTCCAACTCAAGGAGGAAATAGGGTAGGCCAGATCCTTGCACTAATCCTTCTCCCGTTCGAGCTGCGTCTCAAATATAAATAGAACCAGTTGATACAGTCCTAACAGTACCTATTGTTTAAAACACTTGGCGACGTTCTTTCATAGAGCTAAACTTTCTAAACGTTCTAACCATTGTCAGCGATATTTTCGAGGGCCGCCGGAACAGATCTAGTGTCCGTTTCACCCGTTGACACATGGCCCCTGATGCATCTCCCTGTTGTCCATCGTGAGGGTCAGTCATGTGTCGTATCATAAAATCATTTTGTTTAATGTCCACCGCGTCCTCGCTCGAGGTTAGCCGTGCCCATCGTCTGCATTCCTTAATAGGGCTCGCTTCTCGGAGAAAATGTTCTTTGGAAATGTTTTCGGAACAATTGACGGAAACGTATTACTTTTGAAACAAAAGGTCGGCCTAGTCTGCCAGCCACCGATGGCACGTGCAGTGATCTCAGCTTGAATGTTTCTCCCTTGATATTGCCATATGCGAAATCGACGTAATTACATATACTTTCTAGATCTCTGAACCATAAATCAATGTACTTCTTGGGCAAAAAACCACAGATTTTTGCCAAAACTGGTTGTGTGATTGATGCAAATGAAAGATTATTTCAATACATTAATTTAAATTTATTTGATAAATAGCATATGAAAAACAAACGTACATTTATCGTTTTTGGAGAAATTACAATACAGATATTTTATTTGTATACTCACCGTACCTTAAAGAATAATCGGCCGTATTCTGAACCAAGCAATATTGCTATTTCTGTATCTTGACAATTATTGTTTAACATTGAGACGCCGTCATTATGGACGTTTTTAAGTTTGACAGATTTGGAATTTATGAATATAGTATTTTATAGTTTCTAGTATTAAGATGACTAACTCACGTGAGGTACCGGCGTACACTCCGGTACCTCACGTGTACGTGTACTGCTACAGCAGTGCTGAAAATATGTGTAAAATAGCACTAAAGGAGCGAAGAAGGCTATATTCGCTTTTAACCTTACATCTAAAAATGGAAATTTTGGCACTTTGTGCTTTAGTTATTTCCAGTATTCATATGTCAAAAATTGATTTTTCAAAATATATTGTAAAATTATGGAAACTTTAAAGAGAAATAACTGCATTAAGACTTACTTGAGAGTCAATTCCGTTTCATTTTAAAATGAGGATACTTTACTTTACCGACTATGATCTACCTTAGTAGGGGGTGGGGTCTGAGGTTATAGAAATTATTGTGTGATAAACCGGCCGGGAGATCTCAGATCTACGCGAGCCCGCGGTTATGCCTTCCCCACTAGGTATAATCAAATCTCGGGTGACAGACTGGGTCACTGATATCTCTAAGGCGTGTAAGGGGATATACAAAAATCAGAACAAATTATTCTTTTACAATTTACTATATATTAGGCAAAGTGGCAAGTTTACATAAAGGAATTTACAAATAACCTTAGCCTATAGGCAAAAGGACACACACAGCAAAAAGAGACAAAAAAAAACTCATACAAAATTTTAAAACTAAAAAGGGTTGGCAGTAAAACCAAGTTAACACTTTTCTTCATGTAAATGGCGTGTGAAAGAGTCTTAGATTGGTTTAACCTGATGGTGGCGTGCGTAGCGGCTATCTCCTTTCTCGGGCGGCTGCCTTTTAGTAGGTGGCGTCGTCGTGGACCACCTCTGGCTCTGCAGGTCCGTCAGCGTTGGCTGCTGGCGTCGGCGTCGTTCTCGTATAGTCGGCGGTGCACTCAGGCGGCGGTGCCTCGTCACAGGGTACGTCGCGGTTTTTCGGGTACTCGCGTCGCGGTGGTCTGACTCGGCACTTGAGTCGCGGTC
>JADDOH010023298.1:0-55834 GCA_016648135.1 Agrypnia vestita | reverse complement strand
GCCTTCAGACTTCACTAAAGGGACGAGCGCGTGAAGCCATCGCCCCTTTACTGGTGGACCCATACAACATTCCCGAAATAATGCGTACATTGCAAGAACGTTTCGGGAACACTGAAGACATCATCGATGCCATGTTGGAGAAGGTGCGGCGCCATCCCCGCATCACTGAAGACCTACCCTCTGATGCCGTGATCGACTATGCTATCGCCGTCCGCAATGTAGTCGCAACAGTAAGAGGCTTCGACGCCAAATATATGACGTCACCGCAACTACTGAGCGAGATGGTCAACAAGCTACCTATGTGTGCGAAGATGATATGGGTGTCTTCAAGGAAAGGCGGGTCCACCAACATCACCATCCAGGATCTATCCGAGTGGTTGTCGGACATGGTGGCAATGGCCTCATACGCTGGATGTCGCACCAAAAGGACGACCACACGCCGCACTGGTAACGTCCATCAGATCACCACAGGCCAGGTGGACAAGGATCCCCAGAGGGATGGAAAACGACATGAAAACTGCCCTGCATGTCACATAGCACCACATCATTTGGCCGGATGCAAGGCCTACTTAAGGAAGACGGTAGCAGATCGGTGGAACATAGAAAGAAGAATAAAGATCTGCTACAATTGTTTGAAAAAGGGCCATCGCTCCCCCGATTGTCGCAGCAAACCATGTGGGACGCACGGTTGCAGAGAACCCCACCACCACACACTACACGAACTGGACCACCACCTCCGGCAGCACAACCAACCACGTTTCGGGAAGCCGAGACCAAAAGGGGGACCATCAAGGAGAGCACCAAACGCCAGTTCCACGAACACCTCGGCAGCCACAAACCCCGCACCAACAACAAACGAAACAGTGGGACAAACCAGTGACTATCAAGGGAGGCAGTGCGTTTATCTCAAAGTGATACCAGTGGTGGTGAGTGGCCCCCGCAGGCAAATAAAAGTGCACGCGCTTCTCGATGAGGGATCGACGGTCACCCTCATCGAGCAAGAGGTGGCCACTGCCGTCGGGGCCAAGGGACCGGTCCGCAGTCTACGAATTCATGGTGCTGGTGGAATGTGCTCTTCCGACGACCGGTCCCAGTTGATAAGTGTAATCGTGCACGGTGACGGGGCCGAATACCCGATGAGAGCGAGTACGGTCCGCAAGCTCGCTCTCCCCTCACAGTACGTAGTGAACAATAAACGCGCGCATCCGTGTGAAGATTACGCCGACATAAGTGAAGTGCGACCACAATTATTGATTGGTCAAGACCACGCTCACCTTATAGTGACAAGGAAGGTACAAGAACTGCAAGGCGGCGGCATCAGATCCCACACGGCCCTGGGGTGGGCCATACATGGCATTGTCGGAAAACAAAACCATAGTGATTACGCAACAGTATTAGCAGTTTCTAGTGCAGTTTCTCCCGTAGTCGACAATACTCTGGAGGCATTAGTGCGCGAACACTTCGCCGTCGACTCATTGGGGGTAACCGCCGCGGCCCGTGTCAATAAGGAGGATGCACGAGCTACCGCTATCATGGAAGCAACCACACGACAACTACCCACCGGTCAATGGGAGACAGGCCTCCTGTGGAAAAAGGATAGCAGAGAACTGCCAGACAGCCGCCAGTGCGCCGCCAACCGCCTGGCTGGCATTGAAAGAAAGATGGCAAAGGATGCGGCTTATGCAGAAGCATACAGAGCAAAGATGGACGAATACCTGAACAAAGGGTATGCTCACCCTCTGTCACCAGCTGAAGAAGCCAACATGAAAGGGAAATATTACCTACCACACTTTGCTGTCTTCAATGCCAATAAGCCCGGAAAAATTCGTATTGTGTTTGATGCGGCGAGCAAAGGTCGTGGTGTAAGCTTAAATGACACACTGATCACCGGGCCGGACCTACTAAGTTCTCTACTAGGAAGTGTATTCCGTTTTCGTGAAGGACGAGTGGCGCTGGCAGCAGACGTCAAAGAAATGTTTCTTAGAATAAAAATCCGAGAGGCGGATCAAGCAGCGCAGCTATATTTGTGGAGACAACCGAACGAACCAGAACCGACAATATATCAAATGACGTCGATGATGTTCGGTGCAACATGCTCACCCAGCAGCGCCCAGTATGTCCGCAACCGGATAGCAGATGCCAGCGCCAACGAGTTCCCAGCCGCAGCCAAAGCAGTTCAAAATACATTCTATATGGATGATTACCTCGACGCTTTGGACACTTCCGAAGAAGCAATCACAATGATGAAACAGGTGTCCGAGGTATTGCGTCGAGGAAATATGCATCTAGTGAATTGGGCCTCCAATAGTCTGGAGGTATTGGAACACATCGAACCAACTCTGCGAGCCGTAGAGCCGATAAGAATTATCGGAGAAGAAACAACGACCGAGAGAGTGCTCGGGATTATGTGGGAACCCGCCTCCGATAAATTTGTTTTCAAATTTGTAAACCTACCGGAGCTGACGGAGGCGGACCACCCGACCAAACGACAGCTGCTGAGCGCCGTGATGAGTATTTTCGACCCGGTGGGTTTCCTAGCCTGCTTACTGATCCGGTCGAAGATACTTCTACAAGAAATATGGCGTTCAAAGGTCGGGTGGGATGAGAAAATACATCCCGAGCACATGGGGAAATGGCGCGCATGGAATGTACTCATAAGAAATAGTGAGTGTCAAATAGCGCGCCAGTGCCTCTCGCGTCGAAGCAGCAACGTGACACTGCATGTGTTCTGTGATGCGTCCGAGAAGGCATGTTGCGCGGTGGCATACTTCGCCGAGACAGGAGAGGGCGGCATGAACGTAGCCTTCATCTCGGCGAAGTGCAAAGTCGCGCCACTAAAGCCACTCTCAATACCACGCATGGAACTACAGGCAGCACTATTGGCCGCCCGACTAGCAGCTACCATCAGAAAAGAACACCGCTGCCATATAATACGAACTGTATTTTGGACCGACTCAACAACGGTCTTATGTTGGCTGCGGACCGACCCCCGGTCCTACTCGGCGTTCGTCGCAAACAGACTCGGCGAGATCGACGAATTAACAGACGCTGAGGCTTGGAGATGGGTGCCGACACAGAAAAACCCTGCCGATATCGGGACCAGAGATGGCGAACCTCCGGACCTCTCCGCGGAAGGCATGTGGTTCAGTGGGCCTGAATTCCTCAAACGAAGTGAGGCAAACTGGCCAAAGGAAAAGGCACGGCCGCAGCCCGATGAAAGTATAATGGAGAGAAGGCCGGCCACTGTACTAGCAGTACGACAAACCAACACGGGGGGAGCGCTCCCAGACATAGAACGTTTTTCGTCATGGACCCGATTGCTCCGCACTACCGCCTGGGTGCGGCGTTTTGTGAATAATTGTCGTCACCTCAGTGGAAAACAGCCTGATATTACGATTGACGAAAGAACGGAGGCCGAGCGCACCTGGATAAAATACACACAGGCAGACGCTTTTGGGCCAGAGATACGGGCCCTCCAGAAAGGGGAAGTCATAGAAAAGACCAGCCGACTGTACCCGATGACACCACAACTGGATGAACACAACGTCATCAGAATGGGTTCTCGGCTGGAGCGGACCGCAGTGGAGGGCATACCGCCCGGATTAAGAGCGCCGGTTATTCTAGACGGCGCCCACCCATACACACGACTAATGGTGCGCTACTACCATGAACGCGAGAACCACCCGGGCACGGAAAAAACAGTAGCCGATATCAGAGAAAAGTTTTACGTGCTGAAATTGAGACCAACCGTGCGCCGGGTGAAATTGGCATGCCAGGCGTGCCGCAATATGAAGAGCCAGCCGAGCCCTCCATTGATGGGCCAGATACCAGATTGTCGGCTGGCGCACCATACACCTGCTTTCCACCACTGCGGTCTGGACTATTTTGGGCCAATGCAAATTACCATCGGCCGAAGGAGAGAAAAAAGATACGGCGCGCTGTTTACATGTTTAACAACACGCGCCGTACATTTGGAACTAGCCGAGTCCCTGTCTGCAGATTCAGCTATACTCGCCATCAGACGAATGGCCGCGCGGCGCGGTCATCCACGCCTCTTATACTCAGATAATGGGACTAACTTCCGAGGCGCGGAAAAGGAAATGGCGGCCGCGCTGGCAGAACTCCATGACGACCCACGAATGCAGGGACATCTCACAGAAAGTGGGGTACAGTGGAGCTTCAACCCCCCGCTCGCCCCACATATGGGCGGCGCTTGGGAAAGCCTTGTACGCGCTGTGAAGCGTGCGCTGGAGGCCACGCTGAAGGAGCGGGCACCGCGGGAAGAGACATTAAGGACCTTACTAGCTGAGGCAGAATACACAGTGAACAGTCGCCCACTGACACATGTGTCAGTGGACCCCCTGGATGACGCGCCAATCACTCCTAACCACCTGCTTCTAGGAATATCGGGCAGAAATACACATTTAACCCTTTACGGGGCATTGGATGCAAATGTCTGTTTAAAGAAACAGTGGCAGATGGCTCAGCAGATGGCTGACCTATTCTGGAGAAGGTGGATGCGGGAGTACCTACCGACCCTAGCCCGACGACACAAATGGCAAGAACCTGCGCCCGCAATCAAAGAGGGAGAGATGGCCGTCATCGCTGATCCAGCACTGCCCCGCAACACATGGCCCAAGGGAAGGGTGATAGAAACAAAAGTAGCACCCGACGGACAAGTCAGAGTAGTCCGAGTAAGAACCACGGCGGGCGAATACACCCGACCGGCAACAAGAATCATCACACTGTCCAGGGCGCCGCAGTGACGGCGTCACTATTGCAGATATTGAGGGAATCCTGTCCTTCCTGTGAGTGCAGACTGGCTACACGGGGGGAGTGTTTCGGACAGGAATTAGAAGTTCGAAACGATCGCCGTGGAACGGTGGCGTCATCACGAAACAATGCCAGTTTTGTATGTTTATGTAAACAGATGAAATAAAAGACTTTATGTGACACACTATTTTTTGGACTCTATGAATAATGTTTATTATTATAGATTTAAATATTGACATATACAATGTAATATTTATGGATTTTTGTCACATCTTTTATTTTTTAATAAAGAGAGTAAATCGCTTGCAAAGCGATAGACGATGCGCTTTTCGAAGCAATCAGCCGTTCGCGGCATTTTTGACTGACATATGGTCAGTATGGAAATCGAAATATTTTCCAAATATTTCTGGAATTTGACCCGCTCACGAGGCGTGATAATTTAGACTGGTATATACATTTCCGAGAACCAGCCAATTGGGTGCGCCCGGCTGGTATTCCGAAGATTAAAGTGGGGCGGCAGGCTGCAGACTGACCGTTCCCCATATCGCTTGCATCTGATTTACGGGTACCCAGCCCGTAAAATCAGAGTCTTGTCGCACAAGACCGACTGGACGTAGACTGGCGGAGGAGCATCATTACTAAAAAGTGCGTGGAGCACCGTACACACAAAATATAAATTAAACTTTACAAAATTCTTCAAAAAATAATTTTTATTAAAAACACAGGAAAAGTCAAGAAACGCATAGAAAACATAAAATGGGGAATTAAAAATAGTGGCCCTAAAATGGACCTTTTACGCTCAACATAAGCGCAATCGCTAATATCGACCCCACCGGCCGAGCGATACCGTGCCGAAAAAGATGACTTTCAGTCAAAATCGAATATTGGCCGCTACAGCAGTCCAATTAAACTAAAACTTTCTTTATTGTATTCTTCCAGTAAATATCTATACAAAAAGTATATATTTACGACTACAAATTACATCAGAAACGTAGGAGGAATTTTGTTTGATAAAATTGTTTATAACTAACATAATATTAATTATTCACTCATTAAACTATAGTCAAAAGACGCCTTATAAAATATACTTCATAATTATTACACAAAAATTCATGTATCTACTTAAGAACTATTTTTTATTGAATTTAATGTAACTAGCCGATTGCACTCGGTACATAACTTGTAATAACTCTGTTAATACTACCTTGCGGGTCCCATAGACTATGTTAGATTATCAGCAAGGTTTAGTCTTGTATAAATTAACATGATTTACGTCTCAAAAAGACGATGAAACTATTTTTACGATTTTTTATGTCGGAGCAAAGTGCTTTCTGCCGATCTCCGCAGCCAATCGTCAGACTGATTAGTACCAAAATTCACTCAGAGATGGCGCGAGCGCTGAAATCGGCAAAGCAAGCTTTGTGATTGGCTGATTGTTTTACGATGGAGTTATGGAAGGGATTTTGTAATTTGGCTATATAAACAGTTTCATAACGGCGAGCAATTCAGTACACCTGAAGGTGCTTTAAGAGCCTATCGGACCACTTTTACCAGTCTTTCATTTCTCTCTACCTACAACGACCCTGCTGACTACTTGGACTTTCTCTGGATCTTCTTTGGCCCTTTTAAGGCAACCTCTACTACACCGGCGTTTCTAGATTGGTTTTATACGACTTTGCCATCTGAAACTTTCGGTGCGTTTCTTCGAGTTTTGGGCACGTGGAACCAAACTATCTTTTGCGTGTTCCTGTCCGGAACAGTTAGTATACACAGATTTCGTAACTAGTAATGATATCTCTATATTTTATTTTCTTAAATATTATAGTGTTTTTTTATATTTATTTGAAGGTCATTTTTGTGGGTTATTGGAAAGAACATCAAAGAAAACAAAAACAAAACAGTGTTTTTATTCAATAAATGCACTAAAGGAAGTATAACTTCAAAAATACTAACATACATTAGTTTAAAAATCTCTTTATTGATATTATATATAAAATAATTATAAAAAATGTATATTATTCAAATGTTATAAAAAACAAGAAAACCTTTTCCATTTCATTTCACATGTTCAAGTATGTACCTATGTAATGATTTTGATTTCACATGCTCAAGTATATGATGATTTTCATTTCACATGTTCAAGTTGAAAATACACAAATTTTCCTATTTAAGTAGACACATAAATCATACATCATCATTAATAAAAGTCACTATTATGCTCACCTTTATTTACCTTCTTCTTCGTCTTAAAATTAGGCAATCCGCCCTCAAAGAGCGATTTGTGCCATTTTACAAGTTATACATGCTGTTGCTAAGTAAGGGTATGATTAATGATATAATTATGTCATTTTCTAACAAAATTATTGATATTATCATTATTAGACTAGGTGAGTTTATAGCAAGATGACAACTATTGGTTGAGAGTTTAAATTTAGCTTCGATCAGCTCACTGTAAAGGATTTATATATATTTTTAGAATAATATACTAATATTTTAAATAGTCTGGCCTACAGAACCATTATGTTAAATACAAATAATAAATAGTACCCACTCACAAAATTTACGAATGATGCAATATGAAAGATAGCAAAATTAACTAATGTTACTTGAAATTGTAATCTAGTAATAGTAAATAGTCTAAAAATTAATTCAAATTACGAATTATCAGGATTTTCGAGTTATCAGGGTGTGCTGAAATTATGATTTTGAGACTTGTTTATTACAAAAATGTCAAATTTAGAATTGTGGGTTACAAAAGCAAAGACAGCAATATCAAAAAAAAAAATAAGCCAGTCATCGAGGATTACTGATTTATAATGTACTGAATTTGAGATTTTATAGGAAACATAGCCTATAAATTTAGAGAAAATATAATTTTGGAAGGGATAGAAACATAATAATTTTTTCCATTTGTATGTATCCATTGATGTGTTATATATATATATTGCAATGCCTTTAGAAAAGGTATTGCAAAAAGGGATTGATTTTTCTAGTGTCTTCTTATCCAGTCTTATCTTCTTTTCAGTTCTTATCCAGTCTTCTTATCCAGCGGTCTGGTTTCAAACGGATTACCGAAGTACCTATCGCAAACGTAACCTCACAATTCTTATGTTTCAACTAAAATTAAATGAAATAAATACTACCTAATACTGTATTTAAAGTTTATGGAAAAAATATTATTTCTTATGCACTTATTAATTTATTCTCCCAGAGCGTCCAGATGTAAAATTATGCTAAAATTGTCACTCGGACTCGTATTTATATTTTTCTTTCAAGCAGAAACTGAAAGACATAAACCCCGATGTATACATTAGGCGTTGTTTATTTTTCATTTTCATTCTCATCTATTGAGTGTTGGGATAAAAATCTTAAAATCCCAATATTGCTATTTTCAGAATACGGTCAAAATTTCACAACGCTATTCTGAATTTGTAGAGTTTTGCAAACGGATTAATTTATACGACAGGCGGTTTTATAACTTTATTCTACGTTCTATTGATATCAACTTGTCAATCGTAGGTTTTAAAAGAACTTCTACTTTAAACTTGATATTTTTAAAATCAATATCAGAATGGATAACATATGAACGCAGAATCGTAGATACCATAGTCAGCACGACCAACACTGCAAACCTTTGTCCTGAAAAATACAACTGAAATGAAAATGACGAAATTGAAAAGTATTGAATAACAAATAACACTTGGTGGTACATGTGCACGAAGGGTCTCTCATGTCGATAACGGCGATAAAAGACACTATGCAGTCAGATGTTGAGTCGTCAATTTAAAAATTGTTCGTACATTTGTATGGGGAGAATATTGAACCAACTGACATGTATATATCTTAAATTCTTTGTCGCATATCTCGAGATCACAAGTATGCTTGATGCTTAAAATAAGTTAAATAGATTCAAACATAAAAAATAAAATAATTATTATATCTCAATATCCTAGGAATATGTATCACAAATATAAATACACAGTATCACAAATACAAGCCAAGATTCCCAAGATTTGATTAATTCCTTTCTAAATTCTGTTAAATTCTCTATGAGCATTCTCCACGGTTAAATTTTTATTACTTAGAAATTTATACAGGTAGGACATTCTATTAACACATTTAGCTTCTTGAAAAGCAGTTAAAGAATACTTCCTGACTAATTTTATAAAAAAATTATATTTTGATTTGTAGCTTCATTTCTAGTTCAGCGAGACTTTAATAATTCCTTGTATTTAATTTGATTTTGTTTAGTGAATGTATTTAGTCTTACCTATACAATTTCGCGGTCCGGCGCTAAAAGGTATATAGGCGTAGGGGTGTCTCTTAGCACTTTTCTCCGGCAGGAAGTGGTCGGGGTTGAAATCATCGGGCGCATCTCCCCACCATCTGGGATCTCTGTGCATGGTCGCCATGCTGATGACGCACCCACAACCTTTAGGCAATGTGTGATTTTCTAAAAAATGTAACTAAACAAATCAGAATCATTAAAAAATGGCAAACCTGGGATAACGAACAAGCCTAGTGTATATGAATAATGCTCTTGGTGAGTCTTTTCAGCTCGGGAAGGTGGGATACGAATAATGGGTGGTGATTTAATTACAATACTAATTAAGTATCTGAACACATTTTTGTAATTACTTTAAATCTATCATAAAATCAGTGATTCAAAGAGTTATAGTAATTAATTCCCTTCAAAATTCGGCGATCAAAAAATAAGGGCAAATACTAAAATAAGTTTTGGCAATAAGAGAATACATTTAGTACCAGTTTTTATTAAAATTTATTATGTTCACTGTCTGCCTTATTTAAGCAATCTACATTTATTAAATTCAAGAATCTCGTTCAACGAGGGTAACTTCCATCTTCACTTTATATTGCTTCACATGTCAATTCTTAGAAAAGGCTTGCTCATCAATTTTTAAAAAATACAAATAAAATATAGGTATTTTTGTAAAAAATACAAAAGCTAAAATATATAGTGGGCTAAATCAAAAATTGGACTGGGATCCCTGAATTGTCTCAGTCCTTAGATATCCAAATAATATTATCAATCAGTTGAAATATAAAAAAAAAACATTTTATTTTCGTACCTAGTTGAAGTTCATTGCATATTTTTCGGGATACGAATGGTACCACGGGGAATAATCTCAATGTTTCTTTAACAACCCTCCCCAAGTACTCCATCTTGAGTAAGTCTTCCATATCTATCTCTCTCGATGTGTTACCAAAAATCTCCCTCAGTCTGAACATAAAAAATAAAAAGACAATGAAAAAAAAGTGAAAAGATTTTACAATGAAATTCCTAAATATATCACCGGATACTTGGAGATTAAAATTCTCATACAATTTCAATTAGAAGGGAGCATGAATCACATTAAAAGAGAAGAAATAAATGAAAAAGTGTAAAACCAATTTCGTAAACTTTGTTGTTTTTATATGGAGAAAAGTTTTTTCTTTTACTCTATGAAGACCTCGATCCACTACAATTTATTATTTTATTATTTCTGTAGTCTATAATTTATTATTAATTATTTCTATATTCTGTTTTACACATCTAATCTAAATATAATAATTTCATTTTCTGTATGTCCGTAAAGACCGTAACTTGCTGGAATGAAGCTGGAATTACAACTTTAGATAGGTAATTAGAGTGTGACACACAATCAGCGCGCAACACTCAATGGCTCAGGCAACATGCGAAGGTCGCCCACCAAATCACCACGATTTTTCATGGGCGTAAGGCTAGTTTTATATATTTTTAAAGATTGTTCTGCTTTTGATTTAATTTTAGTTTATAATTTATTACTATAGGTATATTATTTCAAGTATTTCTGTTATTTTTTACATTCTATTCTGAGACATGCAGTCAGTATATTTAAATAAACTGTATGTAACTAGAATTTCTGGAAAATTGAGTAAAATTTAATATTTGTATCACAATTTTCCAAGCACAGTTAATAGTAACAGATAATTTTTTTTAAATATCTCGCATCTATACACCCTAGGACCATCTATACATATTATGATTGATAGCTACCTATTAAAGTTGTTAAAAATTTTTATAAAATATTATAAATATTACAAAAATATATAATTTCACTTTATATATTTCCCAATCATATTGAAATTCTATCACACATGAAAGAATCATAATTGATTTGTTAATATACAATTACTTTCTATTTAATATTGTAATTTATTTCAATTTTTATCCATCCAGTACCTACTGCTGTATTGAGTATATTAGACTGCAGGGTTTAGAGCTTCATGGTCAAAGGTATTTATCATAAATTTGTATTAAAAAATTACACAATGGAATAGATAAGTGTCATTACACAATACAAAAGGCGCCAAAGCGCACTAAGCACATGTTATGCTGTGAGCAGTGATAAAAGTTTATGCACAGGAATTCATATGAAATTAAACTAAAGCATTACTCATCAACGACTTTGTCTTGTATCTCTGGATGGCAGCCCAGACACAGGAGCACGAAACAACTGAGTCTGCTCGAAGTGTCACTTCCGGCGATAATCATGGTGTCCACCTCTTCTCTTAACTCTTTGTCACTCCATTTATTCCCGGCTTCTGAGTACTCTATCATTAGGTCTAGGAATGCCTTTCGCTGTTTCGATTCATGACCATCTGCATTTTTAAGTACATAATTATATAACCTCATAAAGAGTTAATCAATATTACTTGATAATAAAAATATTAAAATAAATTACAAAAGTCATACCTGTATCTGGTATGATATACCAGTATCCAGTAAAGATTCTTTTATGAGGAAATCCAAACGCTTTCTCAGGACAATCTTTAATTAAAAAATATATAATTGTATAGGTACCTACATCTTTTGAATTGATACACCAGACAGATATTTTGGTTAATATTTGAGTAAAACAAGTCAAAATGAAAATGATTAGTGTTATGAATTTTTAATGACTAACTTTATTTGAGAAGTCATGCATAATCTTAAAGTCTTCTGTCTGCAAACGGCCGGTGGGGAGGTTGTAGAATATCCAGTCTGGATGCTGATAAATAGTTAACATTCGTTTGAATATTACATTCATCTGCCTTTTGCAACTGCGGATATATGGGTGGTTCATATCATCTTGGGCATTTACTCTTACGCCCATTGCACTTTCTGTAAATATCAATTAAAAAATGTTTTTAACTTGAGCCATTTCATAAATATTAGTATGTATATAGACTTAGAAATGTTTGTTTTAATCGATTAAATTCTAATTTAATTGAATACAGCAACACTCTGCTCTTTCGAACCCTGATAATTCAAAATGTATTTTAAATTTGAAAAAATGTTTTTCGCAAGTAAGAACAACAAATTCAGCAAAACTCCGTTATTTCGAACCCCGATAATTCGAAATTCGCCATAATTCAAATTTTTAAAACTTTCAATTCCCAAAATGTTAATTTCATAGTAGATTAACCCCGATAATTTAAAAAACCCCAGTAATTCATAATTCGAAATATTTTTTTGCCCCTTGCGCCATAAATCAATGCATTTTTTGATTTTTTTTTTAAATATGACATAATTGAAAAAAATATTTCAATTTTTTCTGCAAGTGAGAACAAAAAATGTAGGTTCAGTAAGCTGGCAAACATCTTGAAATTTTACGGCGTAGTGGAGGTGCGCATGTACCATTCCACCAAAGAGACCCAAATTTTAACATAGGCAACTGTAACATAGGTAATATAAATGTCGCGATCTTTTAATTAGCATAATAAATATTGCGTTTTCGAAATGATTTCTTGAAATATGAAAAAAAGACATTTTTCACAAAATTAATGGCTTTTTTCACGAGTCATACGATTCTTGGCGAATTTCGCAATCAATTCATGGTACCTTATGGAATGCCCTTTTTATACACATATTATGTCGCGATCCCTAAAATTGGCGAATCCTGTGTATGTTTTCTTTAGTTGGCTGCCTTGATGTGCGCGGATAGTTTTACTTTGCAGTGTTTGCGCTAATCCTCGTAGATACCATATTTTTGTCCTAAAAATGTCATCACATCAGCTAACCAACACAAAACCTAATGATGGACCTTGCAATGGGACCCGAAACGTTGGCCAGAGAGGTCACATAAACACGGTAGAATATTCCAGAAAACGATACAAGAATATTTTTTCTTAATACCTGTGTTTTTAAATGTTTAATTTTCTTTGTAGGATGTTATTACTGACTTATCTTATTATTTTACGTATTTGATGACAATTGTATTTCTAGTAACTATGCATTGTTGGTTTGAGCCGGAAAAAAGGCAGAATAAAAAGTTAAACTCGTGTGAAGATTGAAGAAGCGTTCCATAAATTCAAGCACATATAACTAAGCATTTTTGATAACGGCCATCCAGACCCAACGAAAAGGAAAAAAAAAATGTTTCGCAAGTGAGAACAGCAAATATATCAATACGTGCCTTAGCAGTAGAAATGTTGCGATCTTTGCATTAACATAATAAATATTGCGTTTTCAAAATGATTTCTTTAAATAAAAGCATAAATTTAACAAAATTAATGTTTTTTTTCAAGAGTTGCGATTTTTGGCGAATTTCACAATCGCATCGAATTTTTTTTTTAAATAATTAAAATTTTGAATTAACGAGGTTAATGCATGATTCGAAATTGTTTTTTTGGGTCCTTTGAATTTCAAATTAAAGAGGTTCTACTGTATGTCAATATCGCGTATCTGCTTCAGTAATAGAAATGTTGCAACCTTTGTATGAGCATAATAAATATTGCATTTTCGAAATGATGAAATATGTAAAAATACAGACGTTTTTCACAAATGAAAGGCATTTTTCACGATTTTTGGTGAATTGCACAATTGCATCGCGATTAAAATTTTTTTTTGGTACCTACCTTGAATTTTGAATTATCGAAGTTCTACTGTATAGATATTTTAATTCATAAATATTTTTGAGTAAAAAGTAAAAATGTAAAAAGGCTTTGCCAACTGTTTTTTAAAACCAAACAGATAATTTCGCATAAAATAAATTTTATTAACTTACACTAATATAATTTAAACTAAATATCTGTTATTATTTATCTTTGTTCAAACATAAAATTAAATATATTTAATCGAGAATCTATGATCTAAAAAACGGAAATTATAAGATCTATCTTTTCTTCATTGATATCTAATCACACTACATATCATCCATCACCCAAATATATCATTGTCTTCCTCAATATTTGTTTTTAATGATACAATTTTTTTGTTTATATACGTACATTAATATATTAATAATTTAAGAGATAAAGATAGAGACTATGTTTCCGTTTATATATTGGATTTTTCCATCTTTAATTTGATACAAACTATCCTTCTCTAAAATTTAGTGCATAATAAAAAGCAGCTTTATTTTACAAAGATGATGTCTTGGAAATCAAATTGCCTTGGTCTGCGCACAGAAAAACTTTTAGGAAAATTAGGGCCAGTTGTATCAACTTGGATTATAGTAATCTTTCGTAAAAACCAAATTTTTTTTTTGAAAACGGGTGGAAAACGCAATAATCGATGGTTTAAACGTAATATTACTTTAAACCATGTTGACACAAATGGCCCTTAGCGTAACTTTAATCAGTAATAACAGTAGCATTGTTCCTGACAGTTTAAATACTGCAGATTTATCAAAGTCAAGAAATTTTCAAACAAAAATTATATGTATTTTGACGTTATTCAAGTGCTGACTATTACACCAAGGTATCAAAATTTGCAATCATTCGGTTTACAGAAATCTCTTGATGGTTGATAAATTGATGATTTGAAACTACTGGACTTTATCAAAAGGAGTGCGAAGTTCGAAGTGCGATTTACAGTTCACTGTTGGAACATGGATTATTGATCATCATTGCATATGCTGTACCCTTTCTACTAATAAATTAATTTAATAAAAATTGCTCTAACGACCTTAGTTAAATATAAAGTTAAATGGTTTGCGATAACAAGCAAAACCGCAGATCCAAACTGTGCAACACAGTTGAAAAGATTAATAAATCAATGATTTATACTCACCACAAATAATATCCAATGTGCAGGGACTGATGTAGATAAATGGATCAAACTGACCTCTTCCAAGTTCTTTTTCCATCTTACTGACGAGGACTCGACTATGTTCAACGAATGAACTGACGAAACCAGCAAGAATCTTCTGGTTGAATGCTGGAGTCAGCAGCTTTCTATGGCGTCTCCAAATTGAAACTAGCAAACACAATTAGAAACAGTAGTTGATAAAATGATCATAAACATTGATTGTATATCACAGTCATATAAAAAATATAACATATTTAGAAAAAATAATAGACCAAAACATAAAAAGGACTAATAGAATTGATAAAATAATTAACATCTTTAGATATTCCTAATCCTACTATAAAAGATATATAAAAAACATGTATACAGTAAAACCCCTTTAATTCGAGCCCTGTTATAATTCAAGTTATAATTCAAAATTTATCATAATTCGAAATTTTAAAAATATACAAGACTCAAAATTTTAATTTCTTAAATGGTTGACCCCGATAATTCGAAAACCCTGGTATTCGTAATTCAAAATAACTCCTGCACCATTAATCAATATATTTTAAGTCACATAATTTGATTTTTTAAAGTTATTAAAAGCTTATAATGGGCGTGGTCTTTTGATCGTGTGGGATTTCCTTTATGTATTTCGCGGTACCTTGGGGAATCCACTTTATCTATTCATATTATGTACATACATTTATACACATATTATGTCGCGATCCCTAAAATTGGGGAATCCCATGCACGCTTTCTTCAATTGAATGCCTTGACATGCGCGGATAGTTTTTCTTTGCGCTGGTTCCTCTACTTGAATGCGGTTAAAATTATTTTTCACTTTTTTTAATTCCTCTTTAGTTTGATACACTCTTTTAATAACTGTGTTGTTGTGAAAATGCTTCGTTTTCTTTGTAAGAAGTTATTATTGTTTTTTTTATATCATGTCATGTATTTGTGGACGCTTGTATTTCTAATAACTGTACTGTGTGTTGTGCTGAGTCAGAAAAAAGTCAGAATTGAAATTTGAAATTTAATGAAGAATAAATTCAAATATTAGGTCCTTACATATGAAATTGGCGTTTTGCCGTACTGGCGAATTTGATCTCAAATATCTTCTCTTTGGTTAGGAATTCCAAATCCAAATTTATACAGCTATTTACTCATGTATTTGTGTTTTGAAAATTATAATTCATTTGTTTTTACCTCAATTGTTTTTTTCTTTGCGTCACTCAGTTTACAAAATGAAAAACTTGAAATATCGCGTTATTTACGAGTACGAGTTCCACCGTGGCACCAGTGCTGCAGAAACGGCTCGAAGGATTAATGATGTGTATGGCGACGGTGCCGCAAAAGAAAACACAGTGCGTTTTTGGTTCCAACGTTTTCGTTCTGGAAATTTCGACCTGCAGAACAAGCCCCGTGGACGGCCGGAGACCAAAGTTGATAATGAAGAATTGAAGGCTATTGTGGAAGCGGATCCATCGCAAACCACATCCGAGTTAGCTGCAGGCTGCGGTGTTAGTGATAAAACTGTTTTAATCCACTTGTAGCAAATTGGTAAGGTGAAAAAGCTTGAAAGGTGGGTACCTCACGAATTGAGTGAAGCAAATCAACAAACGCGCGTTGACTGCTGCGTTGCATTACTCAACCGGCACAATAATGAAGGGATTTTAAATCGAATCATTACCTGTGATGAAAAGTGGATCCCGTACGATAATCGGAAGCGCTCATCGCAATGGCTGAACCCTGCCGAACCAGCCAAACCATGCCCCAAGCGAAAATTGACTCCAAAAAAGTTACTTGTGAGCGTTTGGTGGACTAGTGCTGGTGTCGTTCACTACAGCTTTCTTAAATCTGGCCAGACGATTACGGCAGATGTCTATTGTCAGCAACTGCAAACCATGATGGAAAAGCTAGCTGCTAAACAACCGAGGCTGGTTAATCGCTCTAGGCCACTGCTGCTTCATGATAACGCTAGACCACACACTGCACAACAGACGGCTACCAAATTAGAGGAGCTTCAATTGGAATGTCTAAGACATCCACCGTACTCTCCGGACCTTGCCCCCACAGATTACCATTTTTTTCGAAATTTGGATAACTTCTTGCAAAGGAAAAAATTCAACTCCGATGGGGCAGTCCAAACTGCCTTTAAAGATTTTATTGATTCCCGTCCGAATGGTTTTTTTAGTAAAGGGATCGATGAACTACCTATGAGATGGCAAAAGTGCATAGATAGCAATGGTACATACTTTGATTAAATAAATATATTATAATAAAAAAAAATCGGCTTTATGTTCCTCCCATACTAAACGCCAATTTCATATGTAATGACCTAATATAACTCTGAATGTCCTGTGGCTTCTAACTCTTTCTTGTTCTGATGTGGAGACTTTCTAGTCCCCGGGGTGAGACTGGATGCGAATTTTCATAAATTCTGTAATGCACTTTTCTAATTGGCAGGTGTTGATTGATGGCGAGTGCAGTATTGGGAGATGGTGTGTATGTATGTATGTATATGTATATGTGTATGTATGTATATACATATGTGTTTATGTATATGTGTATATGGATGTGTATGTATATGTGTATATGTATATTTTTAGATGTAAGTTAATAATATGTATGCATTGAACATAATGTTTGTAATGTACATATTATGTAATAAATAAAAATTGAAAATAAAAAATTGAAATGGTTTTCCTGAGCCAGGATGGTGTATAAAATTGTGAACGCAGGGAATTCGTCACTTACTTCTTCCGGTAACGAGTCCATCTCCCATCCAGGGCTTAAGGAAATCATACATCACATCCTTTTCCATGGATTTGTTTAATATTATTTCGACATCTTCTGGTTTCATTACTCCAATGTAAAATGAATAAAAAATAAACCATTAGCATCATCCTTTTTATCTTACAAGTACAGTTTGATAAACAATGCTTTATATATTAATAAAGAATTTTATTCATATTTTAGAAACGTTAATTTCAAAAATTTCTTTAAACGAGTATTTGAGATGTCTTAGCAATAATAATTATTTAGAATTTGCAAACCATCTAATATAATTTAATCACTTTTTCGATATAAATACAGGTTTTTAAATTTTACATAGCAATATTAGAAATTAGGAAAAGCATTAATTGAAACATTAATATTATAAATAATCAAAGAAACTTTGTAAACAGCCCTCTCTGAAACTTTTCCCATTATAATTATTTTGTACCTGCGGAATTGTAACCACACTCCCTTAAACCCGCTCCCAACTGTATATATTTGATTTTTCATAACCAAATCTGTATATATTTAATCATTAATTTCAGTACGTTCATTGTCCTGAAGAAGGGAGCAAGGGAGCATCGCTCCTGGAACATGTTAATTTTTTTAAAACAAAATTTAGGTGTGATTTAAACAAAGTTTTTATTACTTTATTTATAAAATGGTGCCACAAAGTGAATTTGAAAAGTTTTAAGAAAAAATTGAAGTAATTAATTTGTTGTACAAAGTATCTTGTCATGAATTGAATGCTTTCACACAAACGATTACATATATGCAGAAAACATTAGTCTAAGCTTAAACTTGAGGCGTACAGTTTACACCCGCCCTGTAGAAGCGGGTTTCCTGCTAAGCATCACACCCTCTCGATTCTCACAACGTAACACGGAGATGGCCTTTAAAGTAAAAAATTGTCTACCTGGTGACGAATGAGTAGGACCGATAAGAGAGCTTTCGCTCATAAACATTCCTGGGAATACGGTGGGTGTTCATTCATTGCACAAAGTATCCTCTAATAAACAACTAAGTTAATATTCTTAAAGTATTTTGGTTCAGAAAAATAAATAGAATATTGATTTGCATGTTTTCACATGTTTATGAAAGATAAGCTGCACTTATTACATATGTATATTAATATAACCAACATTTAAACAAAGTAATTTAATAAATACTCTCACAATCCTTTTACAAATGTATTAAAAGTAATTCAAATTGATACTTATATACAACATTGGTCCTAGCCATTGTTTAAAAATATTTCCACTGAAATTTTTCCTGCTGTAATCAAATGCTTCGATGATATTTTTATAAGTACCTGCAACAATCGACAATGTTATGCTACAGAGTAAGACGAAACCGGATACAATATGAGGAATATAAAAGCAAATGCAGCGATATATTCAAGCTGAAGGGTTTTTGAGATGAATTCAAAGAACCTGTCAATATTCAATGAAATTACTCTGGAATCTAAGAAATCTACATCTAATTGGAAATAACTTTTTAAAAACAATTGCCATGTAGGTTTTTCTTTTATGTACATGTATAAATAAATACATATTGAACTTTTACATTGCTGGGTTTTCTACTAAATAGTGGACATTGCTGCTTTTGTTATTTAATTAATTGAATATTGCTGTCTGCTCTGTGATATTTTAGTTTAAAATCGACATCAATTCATACTTTGGTATGAAGCGGCTTGTCTTTTGTCTCATGACACATCCTCGGCAGTCGATTCTTTGAAATAGATATTGCTACCTTTGCTTTAAATAGTGATTTGGAAACATGATTTTGGAAGGAATAGAGAAATATTTCCTTTAAAATCTCAAATTCATTACAACCAAAATTAGTAATCCTCGGTGAGTGCATTCAACTTTTTTTTTGGATATTGCTGCCTTTGCTTTTTTACCCATCATATAATGTGTTGCACTTAAAATAGGAGTAACCCGAAAGATCTTGTTGGTTAAAACATAAACTGCATTATGTAGGGTGGCCCATTGGGTATGTCAGATTTAAATATACCATAATTCTTTTATATTATATTTGGTAATCTTAATGTTCGACATTTGTCATCTGCTACCATTGCAGATATTAAAAATGGATCGCTATAAGAATAACATTTTTTATTGTTTTAACATTTTACAAATTTGGCAAAAATAATGCTGAGACCGTTCGAAAAGTTCGTGGAATTCTTGGTACCTATACATATTTCAATTAATGAGTCCACCATTTGAAGATTAATTTAAAAAATCGAGGAGGAGTCAGTGAGAGTGTGTTGGACAGGTAGATTATGATGGCAGCATCATAAGACGACGTGATGATGATGATGATGACCCATCTGAAGTCGTCCGAGGTGGCCATATGGCGAGTGGAAAAAACCCGCTGGTCGAGCGGCCAATGGAAAATTCCTGGCCTTTGTCGCGGCGAGCCCGTAGGGGCCAACGCGCGGCAGCCGATATTTTTGAACTCAGATTACGGACGTTACAGACGTCGTATCGAGCTGAAACCTTTTTTATCATGTTTCTTGTGTGAACATCTATTAGAATGATATGTTTTTACATATGTAAGATTGCTTGGGCGCACTTAGTTTGTCGCGGCCCACTTTGAATGCTTATTACGTAATTAATATTAATCTGACACACTTGAAAATATCACCTAAGGATGCGCATGGTTGAGATCTACCTAATGGTAATAATTAAAATCCGGTAAACACTTGTTTACTATTTTTAAATGAATTAAATGTTGAATTAATTCTCGAAAATACTTCGAAATTTTAATATGAAACAGTCAATTGTCGCTCCGAGCCGCCTGCGAGCCGAGCGCGCCAGACATGGTGGGTAGCTTTCCGATCTGTATAAATAGCACGCCGGGCGGGCGAGCGTTCCATTCCTTCTGGAGCCTCTGCCGAGTACGCCTACTGGAACATTTCGCCTGCGTTTTACTTCTCTCCTGCTTTTGACCGCTGCTTTTCTTTGAACTTGTTTTCTGGATTTCGGACTTCTGCTTTGGATTTGGACACGATTTGGATTTACTGGCTCTGTTTACCACCTGAGGCGATGACTTGGCACGACTTTGGACTTCCACAAAATTTCACTACCACAGCGGAATTTCTCCTGCTCTCCGCGTAGTGCAACCGCACTGCATTCCCCGGCCGTCCACTACATTGTTTCCGTGCGGAACAGAGATTATCAATGAGGAACATCAACAGTTCGTCGTCCTCAACAATTGAACATTAGCAGGACCAGAACAAGAAATTCTCACTAAAGACCTTCACCTTCATCCGATTTTTTCCTCTGAGGTTTTGTAAACTCCACTATGCTAGCAAACCACAAACAATTTGTGAACTGAAAATAGTAACCCAACGCGTTATTGCTGAAATTGAGCGAACTGCTTTGCAAAGAATCTTCAAAATTTTTATCAAATGGGTCAGGTTATGCCAACACAGCCGTGGCGGTCATTCGGTCAACACCGTAATTAATTTCTACTTTAAAAATCAACAAAAATTGCCCAATTAAATACTTATTTGGAGTGTTTCATATTAAAATAAATCCGGCTTATCGGATGGACCACCCTATATTTTTAAAAGCAGACTTTTAATCATTGACAATTATAATTTTTCTCCAGGTTGCACTTGTACATATACGTTGGTAAATAATGATATTATTTCATTGTTGGTTTTACCGCCATATACCACTTAAGTTCTTCAGTTTGGCCGTGCATATATATTGGTGGTATACAGTTTTCTTTTACTTCATGAGTGTGTCTCATTGTGAGATCACCGTGGGCAGACAAAGGCCAGTAAAAGTTATGTTATCATTGCTGTTGTATGAGGAATATAGAAAAAAAACTGTCACTATGCAATTAATGAAAATAGAGAGTGACATGTTTAAGGAATGACAATACATCTTGTGTATTAGTTAGATGGTATGGAAACTACAGAGATAATTATAAATTTATGATGTTACACATACCTTTTTAACTTTTTTCAACATAAAATTATAACTGTTTGATGGAAATTAAATATTCAATCCTCAAATATCGTGTTTTGTCAAGTTCTCAAATCAATCATGCCATAATAATAGAAATACAGTAAAACCCCTTTAATTCGTACCTCGATAATTCAAAATTCGCCATAATTCGAAAACCCCGGTATTCGTAATTCAGAATAATTATTAGCACCTTGCGCCATAAATCATTATATTTTAGTTCGCATAATTGTTTTTTTTTTGTAAATTTGACGAAATTGAAAAAATATTTCGATTTTTTTCGCAAGTCGGAAAAAATCGGGTATTTACGAATTTTGGCGAATTTCGCAATCGCGATTTCAATTTCGTAAAATTAAAAAAAAAGATTTTTTTCGCATAATTATTGGAAAATATTTTTTTTTGTTAATAACGTTTTTTAGTAATGTAAACGTTGCGATATTTGTATTGGGATTATAAATATTTCGTTTTAGAAATGATTTCTTAAAATACAGACATTTTTCACAAAATTAATGACTTTTTTCAGGAGTTTTACGATTTTTGACGAATTTCGCAATGGCTATTTTTTTTACCTTAAATTTCAAATTAATGGGATTCCGTATAACGTTTTTTTGAGTCCCTTGAATTTCTTATTCAAATATTACATGAGCATCTATGTCTTCAAGTCTATTTTTTACTTTTGAGTGATACGATGTCACATTCTAAACAGTATTTTTAAATTCAGGATAGGTTTGAATATTCTGCATTATATTTGGGGTAAATTAGTGTACATTACATGTAATGCTTCGCACTAATATTAGAACAAAATATATTGCCAAAGTCATATTGATCAGTAATTTATTTTGGGTTTAGTGTAGAGTTATATATTAATTTATTTTCAATAATTGGATATAAAAATGGTTTTCGTACATACGTTCATTACTTCCAGTATATTTGTGGGCGGAACCGATTATTGGCAAGGATCCAGGGGTTCCCGGAATGAGTGAAGCCAACTTGTAAAACCTTCTGTGGTAACATCGAAGAGCGACGTACCATATACTCACAAAACTAACGAAGACCAACGCCGGAAGAAACAACATGACTACGTTTCTCTGTTCTGAGTGCACATTTATACCTCCACTATAAGTACCCGTATCTTTGTCAATGATTGCTCCGATAGATTGCATTGGTTGCCTACCATCTTGATTTGATCACAGTTACATAATTTCAATATTATATTTTGGGTTATTTACAAAAAAAAAAAATATATTAAATTTCAATATTATATACATAATTTCAATATTATATTTTGGGTTATTTACAAAAACAAAAAAAAATAATATTAAATTTCCAGAAGTACCAATAATGATGGAGGAATATAGATGATTTTCTTTGATCTTTCTTCTTAGAGATTTGTCAGTAAAGGTTGGTATGTATCAGAAAGTAAGTCAGCTGTAGATTTTCAGAGGCTCTAATCATTTTTTGGCCGACGTCTACAACAGATGTGTTTCTTAAAGTATTCCGCATCAACCTAACAATTAACTTCATGCTAAGTTCTGACAATAAATATATTTATTTTTAAACGTTAATTTATGACATATGTAGGTATCTATATAAATTGTTTGATGGTATAAAAACAAAGGCAGCAGTATCCCACCGAGGTGTTTCTTCGATAAATACAAAAAAATCTGTCACTACTCAAGGAAATTTTTCCGGAATCTAAGATACCTCCATCTTATTGGGAATAAGTTATTGCTGTGTTTGCTACCAAATAGTGGACATTGATGCTTTTGCTATTAATATAATCAGATGTTGCTCTCTTTGATATGATGTTTATTTTCTTTTAATTTTTGGGATATTACTGCCTTTGCTTTTATTCCCCTCGCTTATAAATTGTGTTAAGCTAAGTACCCACTTGTATTGCCTACGCTTAGCCAAACTTTACCTTGATTCTGAATTATGCATTTATGGTAATACGGTTTAATCATATTATTCATTCACAACATTCCAACACGGCTAAGAGAGGCTCTATACCCAGAGGTTCTGTGACTGTGCTGTGTAATCTGATCTCAACTGGATGGTAACTTAACTTACCGATGAATACAGGTTGGCCACCTGTACTATACTATACTGCAAAATAATCCAGAAAATTCCACGCACATAAAGAATTTAAATCTAGAGACTTGTTACTATAGGAGATGATAAAGTGGGTATATTATCTATAATTTTTGAAATGGTACTGGCAATCATAAACAAGTGATTTTGTGTAATTTTGCTACAATGTCACAAAGTATGGCTTCTTGGAAATATTCAATGCATGTAGATTTTATTAATTTTATTGAGAAATATGTATAAATAATTTTTGCTTTTGATTTAATTTAATGTACAGAATTTTTATTACTCAATAAAAACATTTATTCAATAAAAACAATATAAACGTTGGTCGCTAAAGAAATCACAGGATTATTAAGTTAATAATCAGGTAGTATCGGAGGGCAGGTGCAGACCAGATGTTTGTCTCCATACATGTCGTCTATTCTTCCCACTGTTGGCCAGATCTTGGTGTCAGCCTTCACAAATGGCTGAAATAAATTATCAACATTTAATTATCAAATGGCACAGGCTGGTCAGTACATAATGTTCCCTTATTACATATAAATTCATATATGTATGTAATAAAAATATTCATTATAGAGTCCGTTGCATGCATTTTATTTTTATTTTGGGGGGTTATCATAAAAGTTTATAGTTTGGTACTAAGGCGGTCCATTTCTTATGGGCATCTGGGTCATTTACACCATCAACGCTGCCATAAGGTAGGTCAGTGTGCAAAAGCATCATACAATAATATATATAGTATAATACGACTTACAGCGGGGAAAGCGGCTTGCTCTCGGGAGTATGGCCTGTTCCATTCATTGGCAATCACATGACTTTGTGTGTGTGGAGCCATCTAAAACATTAAAGTTTTTGAAATTTATAACAAAAATAAAACACACGAAACATTTTGTTGTGGGCACTAATTATATGTATCCTTTAAAACACATGTATCATTTAAAACACAGCATAATATGTCAACATACCTACTATAAAATTCTTATTATAGTACGACAACCAGCATGAACAAATATGTTTATAATATTTTCATCATCATGGACATTTACAATCTATACCTATAAAACTCAATGTCTGTCTGTCGGTTGTTCACACTGTTTGTCTGATTCGATTCAAATTTTGCTTACTTATGCTTTGGGACCCGGCGGGTAACAAAGGCAACATTTCCCCCCTATTCTCATACCCCTTCCTCTTCCCCTGACATATTTTCGATGCAAATCTGTACCGTTTGACCGATTGGACTCAAAATTTGAAAACTTATTCTTTAGGTCTCGGCGGGTAACATAAGCGACATTTCCCCCCTATTCTTTTAACCCTTCCCCGTCCCTGATATATTTTTGATGCAAATGTATACCGTTCGAATCGAACCTTTGTTTACCCTAACAAATTTATTTTAAACTTAATTCTTAACCCGTGCAATTACGCAATGCCGGGTATTAACAGATAGTCACTAATAAGTATCACTAATAGATAAGCATGCAAAACAAAACTAGTTACAAAATGTACAAATAGAATCTTCAGGATACTGGTCACCCAGGGTAATCTAATAACTCATAATTTTGCTTAGGAGCTATTCTGTTATACATATAAATAAACGTAAAAATAAAATAAAATTTTTTAATGCTGGGTAATTTAGTTGCAATTTTGTTGTAAGTAATAAAATACTTTGTTTCTATTCATCATACACATTTTTAAAATTAATACACTGCCATATTAAACTCCACCTTTAACGGATTGATTCTTTGATCCATCACTCCATCTTCAATATCTTTAATTTCCTGCCTAATGTAAATGAGGGCCTCACAAAATTTGTCCAACTCCACTTTATCCTCAGATTCTGTTGGTTCTATCATCAGTGTTCCTGCCACGGGCCATGACATGGTAGGTGCATGGAAACCTGATAAATAAGTAAAATAAAGTTAATGTATTTATGCTTTCCACTTACAGCTTTCATAGTCAGCATTTAAAATTTAATCAAGAACTCGCCAGTTCAAAATTATATTATGCTTGTCATTTTAATAGCTAATGAATGTTTTACTATAATCTGAAAATAAAGGAATACTGGGCCCTAAAATAAAGAAATGTAAAATCCTGCATAAATTTCAATAACCTATTGAAAGTGAAAAATGGTTTTAAGAAACAGAATGAGTGATAATAGATTGAATATTTTGTCAATACTGAATAGTAAAAAACGTCCAATTCATTCGAGGTACATTTTGATTTATGGGACATATAAAACTGCTAATCAATTGCAGCAAAAATAAATGAATGTATAAATTTTTTTTTTTTAAATTTCCTTAAATTATCTTGTAGCATACGCTTGTAAGTGTTACTACTGTATTATCCAGCCACGAGTCTCTATGGCTTAGGGTATCCGCATGCAATGAAACTTTGCTTTTTAAGCTCGTAAAAGATTACACAATCATGAAATGTAAGGTCTATCGAATTTTGTATGCAGATGATACATATCTACCTTTATTAGCAAACCTTTCCGACTAGAGGGCTAAATTTCATGTAGGTACATATTGTTAACAATACAGTAGAGCGTCGATTATCCGAACTAATTGGGGGACGTGGAAAACCAGTATTTTTGGATAATCGAACTGTATTGATTCAGCCATACATATTTACGTACAGGTGAATGAAAACCATATTTACATTTATATCTTTAATGACAAATAGAAATTAAACACAAAAAAGTTCAGACAATTTTGTAATAAAACATGTATCTGCATACTAGGTATAATTAAGGCTTAAAAAATCTTCAATTTTCGTCTGCCGAAGCAAGCCTACCAGCTTACGAGCGGCTAGGTCTCGTAATTTTTTAAGGACAGATATTTGATACTGGTCGCTTTCAGCTTTCAGTGTTTCAAGCCAACGCAAGGCAATAAATATCTAAGCAATTAAACGCTTCAGAAACACCAATTATGATTTCATTTTTATTCTTAACTTGTAGTTGATGAGGTGCTAGCGGTGGCGTCCGCCTCATTAGTCATGAGACCTAAAATTTCGCTATCCTGCATAATTTGGTA
This sequence comes from Agrypnia vestita, assembly GCA_016648135.1. Classification (NCBI taxonomy): domain Eukaryota; kingdom Metazoa; phylum Arthropoda; class Insecta; order Trichoptera; family Phryganeidae; genus Agrypnia; species Agrypnia vestita. The sequence goes on along the minus strand of JADDOH010023298.1, from coordinate 29,141 downwards.
CCCGGGATCTCTATCGTCGATATCCATCCATTGTTGAACCTCTTCTTCATCACATTCGTGGCAATCAAGCTTTTTTAGCATATCTATCATTTCAGACATATCTTCTTGTTTCTCATTTCACATACACTTTGAGGATTTTCCACTATACACAAAACTTTATTTCCCGTTTTTTCAAGTTCTGCACTTTTACACTGTCCCATGCTGCTCTGATCATGTAGGACGCGTCTTTCAAATCAATTTTCTCATGATTTCTTATCAGGCTTTCTTCTCCCTCCTCTTCTTTTTCCAAAAGTAACTTACGTAACAATTCTTTTCTGTAATACCGTTTGAAAGTCTCAATAACGCCTTGGTCCATAGGCTGTAACGATGAAGTCACGTTAGGTGGAAGAAACATGACTTTTATAAACTCGTCGTTTTCATTTTAGATGTCACATGATGGATGAATTGAGGGGTTTTATTTTATTTTATTTTATTTTCATTTATTGGTTTTCTTACAGCCATATAATTAATCAGTCTTGAAAAAAACAATAATTGATGTACAGAGTTTTGGGCCAATTACAAGAAAACACATATATACAATCGATAAAAAATAAGAAAAAACATGTCCAATAGTGAGTTTGTGTGAGTGTGTGTATTTGTGTGTTTATTTATTTATTTTGTTTTGGGAAAAGTTAACAGCAAAACAATCTTAAAAATTTTCCACTGAATTTAAAAATTTAATTTAACATACATTAATAGCGAATGGAGGGGAATGTGGGACGGGAGTAGAAGGGAAGATATAATGTACAAATTAGTTTGGGTGCGGTAGTGTAGATATTGTTTGTTTTATGTTTCTTATTGTTGCGTTGAAAATGTCAATGTGGTGATAGTTTGTGTTAAATGAAGTTATGTGGTGATAGTTTGTGTTAAATGAAGGGTTATCAGGAAGCAATAATGTCTTCTCTCTTTTATCATTTTTTAATTGATGTGCTTTTGTAGAGGGTTTAAAAGTTTCTGTAAACCATTCCATGAAAATTGTACTATCCATCCAAGCACTCTTTTACGAAGTGTAAATGATAGGCATCGCAGACATATTATCGAGTTTGAAACAACGTGGTTTCTTGCTTTTGCCAATTACAAGCATGGGAAATCGGTGGCTGTCAGTAGCATTAGTTTAGTTTAAATTTAGTTTATCAACTAGCAGCTTTTTGGAAGTGACATACGAATACCTAGTATTAACAAGTCGTGACAAGTGCATGAGCACTGTAGCGCGGGAGACGGGAGAGAGTAGGCACGCACGGGTCGGGCGGGCTTAGTAGTTCGGATAAGCGGTCATTCGGTTGATCGACGTTCGGATAATCGACGCTCTACTGTACTACTTTTATATGATTACTTTACAATCGCTAGTGGGTCTTGAATCTTCCATACATCCCTATTATGATTTCTTCTCAGTCCTGGGTTTCTAAAATGGCTATGTCGCTGTTAATTACTTACATCATAATGTTAAAAATTTCAATGCTAGATGAGTATATTATGTGTGTAATTGTCCAATTGTTAACCTTACCATAATCCATCAACCGTTTCGCTATGTCTGCTGCTTCGATATTAGCTGTCTTTTTCAGGTCTCTAGTATCAATTATGAACTCGTGTGCTACCAGACCACTATCTCCTTTAAACAGGGTCTTGTAGTGACCTTCCAAACGCTTGGACATGTAGTTAGCATTTAGTATGGCAACCTGGGTGGCCTTTCTTAGACCTCGTGGACCCATCATCTGAAAAAAAAATCATTTGGGTCAATCAAAGTACATACCTTTAAATGTATGTATATTGAAAATAAAAAAGGAAGTGGCCTCATAGTTCAACATAACAAATTTTAATTTTATTTTATATTGGTAAATAAAGGTATTATGTATCTAAATAAATAAAAATGTTTAAGTTCCTCAATGAACAAATGTATTGTGTAGGTGTTAGTGAATGTATTTAGGTGAAATGTTTAAATATGTTTAACAAACCATAAACCAATTAAAGGAAAAAATAGGTACCCAATTAGACATAATATCCTTAAAATGATTTAAATGTATTATATACAGTTCCGGTAGAAACACACATGTGCCATATTTCATATCTAAAGGGCGACTGCCATGCTACCACTTTGTCGTGTGACTGCCTGTTGAAGATTATAATATGATCCATATTGTTGGTACCACTGCCATTTTTAGGATAATGTGATGAAGGATTTCGGTCTAGTATTTACATACACTATGTAATACTACGCTCTTCTTCTTGTACCCTATCCCTTCAATAGACATTGGTTATCATGTTGGCTTCTATGTTCGTATACTGAATAACAAAAAGTTGTAAAAGAAAAAATTGTACCTTTATGTACGCCCAAGAAATTGGAAGGATAGCCGATGAGCCAAATGGAGCTGCGCTCACAGAGCCAAACGGTTGAGCTGAGTCTCCAAGATCAGCTAGAGGGTTCACCACGGGATGGCCTGGGAGGAAAGGCGCTAAGTGAGCTTTACTGCAAATGACAAAAACAAAGTGAGATTTTACATTTATGTAGATAAATTTGTGGCGATACCCGGTCGACCCAGCCTTCGCGGTTTAATTTATGTTGTAACATAAACAAACGGTAACAAAGGATGTTGTGCTAGGGAGACCGAACGGCGACGCCACAAAGTCAGAAGTGTATCTGCCATAGTATATTATGGACCTGCACTGCTTGCCAACAGTTTGTTTTTTCCTTATTTTACTTACTTACTTTACTTGTGACTTGAACTTGTTCTCCACTAGCTCTCGGAGCATATCTCCGGTGAGAAATAAACATCAACATTAATAATCACTCTTTCTTTCTGTGAAATCCAAACCTTTCATAATGATTTATATAATGAGTCATGAGTTAAGGAATAATATTTTGGGAAAGGTCATAAGGAATGTGAAATGTTTACTTACACTCCTATAGGCCCCATTCCAGGTCCTCCTCCCCCATGAGGAATGCAGAAAGTCTTGTGAAGATTCATGTGAGACACGTCACTGCCATAGTCTCCCGGTCGACACAATCCTACCTATCGCATTGTAAACAATTTTTTTTATAAAAAAATGTATTCATATAAAAAAACTTTTGATATTTATTAGGAAAAGTACACTATACTTGGGCATTCATGTTGGCTCCATCCAAATAGACTTGGCCTCCGTGCTTGTGGACCAGATCACACACTTCTGCTACTGTTTCCTCAAATACTCCATTGGTCGATGGATACGTGATCATTAAACAAGAAAGATTTTTGCTGTGTTCTTCCACCTAAGACAAAAAATATTTTGAATCCTGTTTTTTTAGGACACTACACATTTTTAGAAAACTTATTACTTTTGTCTGTAAATTAATTTTATCAATGTGTTATATACACATGTATATTTTCTTTTATAATTTACTTGTCAAGTATGATGAAGTGTACCTTACCTTATCGTGCAAGTGTTTCATGTCAATGCTTCCATGAGCCGTCACCTTTATGGGCTCGACTCTCATTCCGGCCATCTGTGCACTGGCGGGATTGGTGCCGTGTGCGCTCACGGGGATGAGGCAGATCTGCCTATGCACATCTCCGCGGGACTCGTGGAAACTCTTGATCGCCCGTAATCCGGCATACTCACCTTGGGCACCACTAAGATGGAAACCACAGTTACATGCATAGGTTATTTTTCAATTTAGCGATGCTCACACACTAACAAATTTTAAGTATCATTTTGGTTTTATTTTAATTTTTTTTTTTAATAATTAGAAATGGATTAAGATAGATTTGACTTGATTTGACAATTGATTGTTAGCATTTATATGGTATTATTTTTTCCTATTTTCTAGGCGTTTTACCTGTTGGGTTGGAATGAGACTCTGTCATATCCTGTAATGGTGCAAAGATCCTTTTCCAACTCCTGGAACAGTATGTGATAACCTGTACTCTGGTCCAGGGGAGCAAATGGGTGGATGTCGGTAAAATGTCGGAATGAACATGGCATCATCTCCGTTGTAGAATTTAGCTTCATGGTACAAGATCCCTATAAAAATAATTGTTACAGTAGCTGGCCTCTAGTTTAAATAAAAAGTAACATTTACTGAGGAGTGATATTAGAGTGAACCGTCGTGGCTGGGTATGGAGAGTTTTGAGTGAGCTATCATTCATTATATTGTATTTTGTATGCAAAGTAGAACAACTGATGTGTGTTGAGCTTAACCGAGAGTTCATTTTCTATACTACGTGTAGAGTTTAGGTTTTATAAAGATATACTCAGATTGATTTGTCACTACTAAATCCAACGTGCTTTGACTGTCAACTCCATACAAACGTCACGCAGTCTCACGTTCCAGCCAATCGCAGGACAGCGATCATTAATATATTATTTTATGCGTATTATACACCAACTTATCAATGTATTCGAAGTGCATCCTTATTCGGCCGCGATTCTACTAAAGGTTGCATGTACATTGGTGAAAATTTGATGTCAGAACTCCCATAAAGGGTAGTATGGAATTAGTGCTACATCATTCTTTATCCCAGAGTTAATTTAACGCTTACATTTTTACGACTCTTTGATTGGCGGAAAACTCAAAAAATATATGCTTTAAACAAAAGATTGCTATAAACCAAGTTAATGCAACCGGCCTTAAATCTTTGAGACTTAAGGCAAAATTTCATTGTCAATTAATATAATCATTTCAGAAATCAATCTCATGCATAACTTTACCAGAGGAATCATGGAGTGAACGAGAGAAATATCTTTGTTTTCCAGTTGTTTCATGTAGCGCACTATTCTGGTCTCCGAGTGGTGTTGGTTAAACACTAGGTGAGTCAGGTAGTGGGATGTTCTCTTGAACTCTGTATTCATAATACTGCTCGCCTGCACGTCTCCACCATCAACCACCTGAAAATGAAATAAAATACGATTGACTATGTATCGAATATTGTGCAACATTATATAATAATTATTGACCGACTGAAATTTCGGTTTTAGCCAGTTTCAGAAAAAATTAAAGATTCGTCCGCTTTCGGTCCGGCCCAACAATCAGACGAAACATCCACTCAGCCAATAATTAATAATTTAAATATAAACTTATATTATAATTAACAATTTTATTAATTAAGATAAATCATAGAAGTCTCACAGATATAAAGCTATTTATATTAAGAATATGTATGGCAGCCAAATGTGCAAAAACGGGATTCTCTACTACAGAGATGTTAATAACAGTGGGTCCCGAGTAATTGATTTCACGGAATCAAGATATCTAATAGTTGCCTCAACACCCTTCCCAGAAAAGATATGTACAAATGGACCTGGACATCACCGGACGGCAGGTACCATAAGCAAATTGATAACGAGCGAAAAAAGAGAGGCAACGAGTAACCCAAATATAGGGACCTACAGGGGAGCTAACAGATCAGAATAGCCACAAACAGAAGCCGAATTGCAAACAATAGGACTCAGCTAAGTAAAAATGATTACCCCGAAAATCAATATGGAGGCTCTAAAAATACCTGAAGGCCTAGAGTATTCTATTGTTTTAAAATTATTTTACTATTTTACCTCAGTCACGTTCTTGGCATCAAAAATCCACAGCAAATCATCCACATCGGTTAGTGACACGGTCTCGTCGAGCGCGATGCCGATCGAACCGTCTTCCATATATCTTAAATTAATCCATTTCTCATTAGCCCGCTTCTTTATCTGATCCAGCGTGTCCGGTATCGGGAGCACGTGAAGAGTGTCGAAGAAAACTTTGTTTCTTAGTTTGTGTCCCCGCTGATGAAGTCCTAAGCAAAGGAAAGTGCTGATTAAATCAATACAGTGTACTCGCGATTACCGATCATCCGGAATGAATGGTGAAAGAATCCCGAATAATCAATTTCAGCATAGAATTTCAAAAAAACTAACCCATAAAAACCAAGTTTTTATTATACTCCCTTTCTTTGTAAAATATTACAACAATTAAAGACGAATTAAAATATATAACATAACACTAAACTTACAGGAATTTGATATATTTCTATAATGTCAGATGTTTTGAGCTTTGATATGACTCTTCATGCTTTAAACATTGAATTCTAAAAACATTTTTGATATATTTGTGAATTTTACTGTTATCTGTGAACCAATTGTTATAAATTTTCGAAATTCGTAGTGAAGTACCTATTACATATACCGACGGAGTAATTCAAATTTTAAATATTCCGTGTTTTCGTCAGGCCGCTGTCGGTAGTAATCAAACATTTGTATGATTTCCAATTTTAAAAAATCAATTAAATTTTCTAAAAATCCAAAATTATACTATAATTATTTTATTTTTTTAACGAAAATTTGATAGATCTTCTTGATCGTCGCCACGAGTCTGCTTGCAAAGTTTCAGCTCGATTGGATCACGGGAAAAGAAAGGAAGTAATAACAATAACTACTTGTCGTAACTAACCCTCGTAAGGCACTACAGAAAACTGAATAATAATCATAAAATAAATGTTTTTGGATTATCGGCAAGGACGGACAGCTGATATTTTCGACACGTGTTTTAAACACGTGATTGGCCATTATGAGCAATGTGGAACATCTTCGTTTTAAAAAGTATTTTTTCGATGACTTTCATAATACGTTTCGGTTTATTTAATCCGGATGACCAGGAATCTGCTGTATTTCAATCGTTATTCCGTTATTAAATACACTACATAATTCTCTGCGCATCATTCTCACACACTACGTGAATATTTAAACATCTCCCTCACCGAAACGTTAATGACACTTCCCAAAAAATAAAGTATTTTTTCCCATAAATTTGGAGTATCTTGACCCCTCGATCATGATAACTGGTGATGACGTCACCATGTGGCATCCATTTGGAACTAGGTTTTTAATATTTTAGGTCCAGTTCTGTAAAGGCGGCCATATACGCTCCGGTAGACCGTAGAGGTACATCTGTTCGGTCGACCTCTAGATACGTACCGCAGCGTGTGTGGTGTTCGCGGGTGGAGGTTTCCAGACCTGTACAGGTGACCGCAGAAGAATTGAAATTCTATACTTTTTGTCTGTGCGGCCGCGGCTGACAAATCTGTGCGTGTGTGGCGCTCTCAGTTTATATTCTCTATTCTATGCTCTCAGTATCTCTCTATTATGTGATGTCGTAGCTGTGACAGGAAGAGGTTATGTTGGGTGCAATGTTTTTTAAATGAAAAGTCTTAAGCGTTGTAAAGAAATCGAAGTTTATAAATTGGAACCGTATCTTAAGCGCGTAAAAAATACCACGATCGACCCAAAATTGCTGCAAAAACTAGAAAAATTGGAGCCTGATGCCAATATGAATATGGTTATAAAATTATTCATATAAATTAATTGTTAATATTTTTTTTTAAAAATATTTTATAATTTTGATTCGTATTTTTCTCTTCAGATTTAACTATAAATAAAGGCTAAACTTTATTTTATGGCCTCACTCGATTTTCTTAAAAATAAGTATCCTGATGTAGTCAAGTGCCCTGATGGCAAAACTGAAATCAAAATTTGGCGGTCGTTAGTATTAAAATCTAAATAAATGAATATTTTAAACAAAACTATTTTATTAGGTACCTGCAGGTAATCTTTTCGCAGAACATTAAACAAAAGGCATCACACGTCTCTGGAATTATTTTACCGAGAGCTTGAGGTGATATGATACTAGAGAATTTAAGGCATTAGTATGATCTCCCTATTGCAAAAAATCTTAAAGGGAAATCTATTGCAAAAAATCTTAAAGGCCTCTCCCATACAAAGTTTGCATATTCGCCGCCATTTTATAAAAAATCTTAGCCACAAATTAAATGTATATAAATCGATAGAGGACTTTCATACAAACATAAAACTATTCGGTCATAAAATCCTAAAGCGTCATGTTTCTGAGATATTCACATATAAAAAATGTTATTTTGTACCTATGAAGTGTAATACAAATGACACAATCAATAAGAAAGTATTGTTAAAAAACTAACCCATAAAAACCATGTTTATATTTTACTCCCTCTCTTTGTAAATTAAGTTTACCATCATGTAATTAAATAATTGATTGACTGAAAATGAAACATGTCTAGACAAATATCGATGTCAAAAATCTCTAAAAATATCTCTTTATTATTTGATTTCTTCCCAAAAAACCGAAGTGTGCCCAATTGTCCATTGCCCAACAAACCAATTGTCATAAATTTTCGAAATTCGTAGTGAAGTACCTATTATACCTACCGACGGAGTAATTCAAATTTTAAATATTCCGTGACGTTATCAGGCCGCCGCACAGTGGGTCGAAACCGTAATTTGTAATTCCTGTTCAACATTCACAGCTTCAGAGATGATTCCTTCAATCACAATTTTTCCTTATAAACTGGGTTAAATACGACTACTTCGTTCCCATCTAGCTCTTATATTTGAACAATATCTCGTATAAAACTACTATCTACAATTGTAAAAAAATAGTGAAGTTTGCTGTTGTACTATTAAATGTTCATTTAGTTAGTTTTGGTCTACCTGTATTGGTTTTATTGTTGATTTTTATATAGTTTTATTTTTTAATTGGTTTAGCACAGCGGAGAATCTGTCATATGAAATGTCACATGTATTATGTTTATTATTGATTTTTATGAAAATTTTACCCGTTTTCATTAAAATCAGCCCTTTTGTCATCTGAGACAGGTAGGTCGACTCCAATATTTCGCGCATAATAATTATCGACACCTAACTTTTGATAGCGATCGATCACTTGAAATGGCGGCAAACATAATTTCGTTTTTTCAGTACATATCTATGAGATCTTGAGATAATTTGATATTTTAAAATAATAAAGAGTGTTTTGCATTACTTGTATATATATTATATGAATAAGAGAGGTGATCGGCACTCCTTTTAAATAATATCTCAATGAATTTTTCGAATATTAAAGATATTTAAAATGATGATAGTAGGTAATTAAGTATTCTACACATTTTTGAATACATCAATCTTTTCGAAATCAATTCTTCTTCCTTTTCTTCGTAAGGTTTTATGAACTTATAATAATAAGTGAAATTTTTTAAATATATTTAGGTTTTTTTTTCATTGGAATTTAAAACGTGATGGTAATAGACACAAGCGATATATTTAAAGAAAAAAAACTGACCGAATTATTTTCAAAAGATTTTGTTTCTATTTATTATTATAGATGAAGAGAAAGCGGCAAAAAAGTGTGCGTTAAAATGTGCAATAAACGTGTCAGTAAAAATGTAAAATGTAAAATGTCCCCGCAATTGTAAAATAATTTAACGTGACAACGATAATAAAAACGAACGCCGGAGAGCGGCCGGTAGGGATGGGCGTTGAATGGACGGACTAGTTGAAATCAACCGTTGACGTTGCATCGACGCGTCGACCGTTTACGTTTATCGCATGGACTAGTTGAATTCGTAGACGGTGGACAGCGGACGCCGTGGTCGGTGGACGATTCGAGATTAACGCAATGCAAAGCAACGAGCGAGAGCAAGACAAAACGTCTCCGTTTATTTCTCTCGCTGTAGACTTGTAGATGTCATAGACGGCTCGACGGGTAATTTCATTTCAACTCTAAAGTACACTACCATAGAGTGCAGATCTGTGTACACGAACTATGACTAGAGATTTGAAATTTGAATACATGCGTAGGGCGAGATAGGCTTAATAAGCTATTATTTTTTACTTGATTTTTTGTGATGTCACGTGCAACGATTCGGTGAATTCCCAATTTTACGCTGTATAAAATAAAACAATTCTGTTTAATTATTTTATTTTTTATTGAACTATTATTAATTAACAGGCCGGCTAGATATTTTTCTAAAATCAATATTTTATTCGATCGATCTCGACTTCTTATATCTACCTGAAAAGGGATGCAAAAATTTAATTATTGTGTTATTTCCTTACTTTTCAACTTTAGCATATAAATGATAAACAAACTTGTAGGGAATAAAATTTTCTATACCTAACTATGGTCCTTATTCAGGAGTCCAACATTAATTATTATATATGTAATATAATCTTGAATTTAGGTTTAATTAATTTTTATTAAAAATTCCCTATTTTCAACTTTATAGATAAAAAATAAATCTATTATAATTTTGTTTACACCACTTTTTATTGGTTTTTTACATGTTTCGGGAACAATGTTCCTTTTCTCAGATTGAGCCTTAAACTAAAGTTGACAAATAATACAGATATATTTATTTATTAATAATGTCACCACAAAGTGAAAGCCTGACTTTGAAAGATGTATTCTTCAATAAATTTCTATATAACATCTCAAATGTAAAGTATTTTTAAATTATGTATTTATTTATAAATTTATAGATAATAAATAAATGTAAAGTATTTTTTACCGCACCTCATAACTGGTGCCTTTATTACGCAAAATCATTGTTTCCTTCCATTTTATTTACTCACATTTTAATGCTTATACCCAATACTTTCACTGCTTATATATGTAGTTTATATTTATATTTTACTGCTAACACCTGATATTGCTGTGTATACCTACTTCTTTCTTTGTTATATATAGAAAGAAGTATATAAAACAATATGTAAAAGCCTATAATGTGCGTAAATAAATAAATAATAAAATATTTCTTTTTACATATAAGCACAAGTAGCGGTTTTACTTTCCCCGGAACTATATTCCTTCGAACTTCTTTAAATTTTAAAAATTAACGTCATAAAAATAGCCAACGGTTGAGCCGTCGAGAAGCGTCGCGTTGAACCGTAGACAGTTGACCATCGTCCCGATGTTTAGATAGAACGTCCGCGACGTCCACGTAACGAAGTTGACGCGTCAACTAGTTGACGAATTCAACTAGTTGTCGTCTCGTCGATGGATGGACGTGGACGGTCTCGTTTCGTCGACGGTAAATACGTCGACGACCCATCCCTAGCGGCCGGCCATCTGTGCGGGTGCAAACTTGTCTCGACATGTACCTACCCACCGACACGTGCGGACTTCCGGGCGATCCGCGACCCGCGACCCGCGACCGGGTGACCGCTAATTAGGTATGCATAATTAATTAATAATATTTATCATTATTATCGATCGATTATTTATTTGTTTGTTCGCGTTCGTATTCGCCGCGCCGGGTAGGGTGAAGAGCGTCGAGCGGTGAGTTTGATTTTAGAATGTATAATAATAATATTAATACTATAATACTTTTACTTACTATTTCATATTTAGTTTGACTTAAATGAAGTTACGAATATAAAAATCTCCATAACTATTGATATTAGGTCATGGTTGCTTGAACATTTTAGACTCATAACATAGTCAGGAATCTACCTGCCAAGTTTTTGCTGCTAGCTCTGGTACAGCCTGTACATATATCGTAAAACTACTATCTACAATTTGTAAAAAAATATGTTTGCTGTTGTATTATTAAGTTTTCATTTAGTTTTTAGTATAATTATGTTCGTTTTTTGTTGATTATTTGAGTTATTATGTACTTTTACTCACTATTTCATATTTGGTTTGACATAAAAGAAATTACGAAAATAAAAAATAATATTATAAATATATACGTTTTTTATTTTTTCGATCCATTTATCTGGTAGAGTAGCAAGTTTATGTACACGCTCATAGCATCAAACGATGGTAGACTAGACAAGGTATGAGAAAAAAAAGGTTTCAAAACGGGGTTAGTCACCACTTAGCAGAAATTTAATTTTATTTGATCCGCTCCATACAAAAAATACAAAACTTTTTTGCTCAAACTATAAAGTTTAGGAAAAAGTTTCATAGGACAACTATTGATAAGGTTAATGAGCTCTATCCATCGGCATAAAGAAAAAAGTAAAAAAAGAAAGTTGGTCCCTAAGTCCCTCAAATTACGGTTTCGACCCACTGTGCTTCGGTTCGGGCGGCGGCCGCGCGTTCAAACCATTCGACCGATTTACATGATCTTGACGCTGACTATCCGTTCGCTAGGCCGGTGCCGCCCCCCAAATACGAGCGCCCTAGACCATCGCCTAGTTTGCCTATATGAACGGGCCGGCCCTGTGTACGGGCGACCTCTAGAGACGTACCGCAGCGTGTGTGGTGTTCGCGGGTGGAGGTTTCCAGACCTGTACGAGTGACCGCAGAAGAATTGAAATTCGATTCTTTTTGTCTCTGCGACCGCGACGGACAAAAGGTAGGGATGGGTAAATGAAAGAAAATGTCGATATATATATATATCGTTTCCGTTTCCCAAATATTTTAGTTTTTTTAAAAGCTTTTTTGCGTTGCTCTGAAAAGAGTATATATTTTATTAGCAAAAGAACATAATATTTCATATTAAAATTTAAAAATAATAAAAGTACACACCTGAAAAGAGAAACAACATTTAAAGCTATTATTTTATATTATTTTATCGATTAACCGAGAAAAATATCGATGTGCAAAAAAAAGGTAACCAAAAAAAGGTCGCCAAAAAAAAATATCGAAGAAAATATATCGATATATCGGGAAAAATATATCGATATATTGGGAAAAAACTATCGATATATTGGGAAAAAACTATCGATATATCGAAAAAAATATATCGATGACCAAAAAAAAGGGTCGTCAAGAAAAAATATCGATTATCCAAGAAAAAAATATCGATATTTCATATATCGCGAAAAAATATATTGACTATATATTATATTGAATATATATATTGATATTGATGAAAAAAAAAAAAAATATATATATATATATTGAACAACGTTCCCTCTAATTTTTCTATTGTGTGTGCGGATCTTCGACGCATCTGTGCAGTGGCGGTGCGATAAATTTTCACCCCCCCCCCCCCCAAAGGGTATTTATTAATTACTGTGATTTTTATATAATTTCCCTAGCTTTGTCCGGTAAGAAGAAAGCGGAGGAAAGTTGCCTGGCAAGCCCGTATTACAAGCCTCAATATGATATTCCAAATAAATACATATTTTTTAGTTTAAAAAATGTTACTTACTTACTAGAAAAACTTCGCATTTCTATTGTACCTACTTTTCATATTTGCTTCGGAACATATATGATGCATTTGACACGATCATGTCTTCGAATAAACAAATATTTCACCAATTGTTACTTTTTGTAAATGCATTGAAGATGGCATTTTTCTTTCGACGATTTCAGAGAGCCATTCCAGTTCAAATTTATCGCAGGATTTTTTCTTAACGGTCGCCACATCCACTCCTTTTCGACATTTTAAGGGGATGAATTTTATATAATTAATAGGTAAAATTGTATTATTCGACTCATTTCTCCGAAAGCGTGCGAAAGAAGTGTGCATGTATTGTTTCATGCATTCGAGCAAAACTAAAATCTGGCAAAGGAAACTTTATTTTATAATATTGACTGTGCGGAGTGTAAAACATGTGTGTGGAGACATTTTGCTAGGTGAACGCGCGCACACGCGCACACCTTACAGTGAACGTTGATATTGAATATCAATATATCGATATTTTTCAAACAATATCGATATATTGATATTTTTTACCCATCCCTAGTTTAGTTTCAAGCTATGTATTCACTATGGAACAAATTGCCCCTCACCATCACGCGTGGCATAGAGTCTACGTGACGTTGCAACGTCGCGCACTGTTCCGCGACGTCGCGCACAACATACGTTACCCTACTCGCACGGTACCCGAGCGAGCTTACGGCGACATCATGCTTTGCGTCAGTACCACGTGGTAAGTGAGTGAAAAATAAAATGATGTGAGGGCCAACAGCGTTCCTTAATATTGTCTTGCTTGGCTATGGAAGGCCCGATTATTTGTAATAATTGTCAAAAACAGTTGTTGTTATTCGAGAGAAATTGGCAAAAGATCCGTCAGACATTCGAAGATCGCATAGAATATCCATCCTTCTTTCTCTTTGCAGTAAATAATTTCACACCCACCACCTTTTTCTCCTCTTACGTTTCGATAACTCGTTAAAATAGAATAGATCGGGCGACATTTCCGTGACAAGTGATATGTGAATCCCGGTGTGTACACGTCAAATGACCGCGTCATTGTCCTCGAAACATGAGCGTAGATGTTGATGCGACATGCCGCTCGGAATGTTTCGCGATTTGTCCCCTAGTGAATACATGGCTTCAGTTTGTTTCCGGCCGTTCCGGCGTCATGCCGCGAGTGCTGGGTGCGACACCGCAACAGATGACAGCTGACAGATGTGACACGCGAACACAATTGAATGCCGTCTGCCATTTTGAATAAAATATTTGACATATTATGCAATGTCATGCAAAAACCGTAGTTGAAAAAGCTGATCCTTCTAAAGTATAATTTTATAACGTGTATATGAATATATACATATAATATATTTATATAAAATCTTTAACGCGTGCAATATCATATAAAACATTGCTTAAGCAGGAAATAAAAATAAACGCACAAAAGAGCTTTAAAAAATAGTATCCTATAACCGTATAAAAATATGCTTTTCAAACATGCGAATAGTACACTAGCGAAGGGAAAAACTACATTTCAAAATGAAGACTACAACACACACACGTTCACCAGTTTGAAGACTACAAAGTGTACACTGCAATTGTAGTAAAAATACTTGAAGTGAAGTAATTGTAGTACTACGAAATGAAATGAAGTAATGAAGTAATTGTAGTATTAATGAAGTGAAGTAATGTAATGAAATAATTGTAGTATTAATGAAGTGAAGTAACGAAATGAAGTAATTGTAGTATTAATGAAGTAAAGTAATGTAATGAAGTAATTGTAGTATTAATGAAGTGAAGTAATGAAATGAAGAAATTGTAGTATTAATGAAGTGAAGTATAATGAAATGAAGTAATGTAGTACTAGTGAGTTAATATTTTTTTCCCAAATAAAAATTTGGCGCCCCAAAAAAAATAAAAAATGTCAACGAGAAAAATATTTAAGATAAATTGACGATATTTTCTCCACAGTAACATTTGGCGACCTAACAAAAAAAGAAAAGGTCGCTAGCCAGATTTCTTCATTTGATTCCAAAAAATTTTCAAACCATGGGGGGGGGGGGGTTGTTACAGTTTCCAGAGATTTCTTCTTCGTTTAGCTACATCAACTTTCCAAAAATTTCACGTAAAAAATGCACTATTTAATAAAGTATGTTTCTCATACTTTCGATAACTTTGAAGTGTATGTACTTTGTAGTGTTCGCTTTGAAATGAAGAGTACTATTTGAAGTTTATACTTTCAATAACTTTGGTGATTGTAGTTTGTAGTGTGCACTACACTTCAAAATGTGCGAAGTGTGCACTTCAATGTAGTACTACATTGTAGTAGTGAGTACAGAGCGGACCCATTACTATAGTACACTCGAAAATCGTAGTAAGACTCATGCGGTGTACCGCAACGTGTATGAGATCTACGGGTAAGCCCATACACGTTGCGGTACGGACCGATCTGCGATATGCGGTGTACCTCTACGGTGCACCGGAGTGTCTATGGCCGCCTTTAAGGAGGGCGTCCCAATCGTTGTGGTACTGCCCATAGTCTAAAAATTATCTCATTTGTAGGGAATTTTATGCAAATTCGTTTTTTCTTAAACAAGTTATTAAGCAGTATACGACGATAAAAAACAAAAAATGTAAACTAACGTACAAATAAATTTATCAAAATATACATTCGTAAAATACACAACATCACAAAATGGCGTTTTTTCAAAATCAAAGAAAAATACAATTTTCAGGAAAAAAAACAAACAATAATAATTCTTTTAGGCCGGCGCCACATTACGCAGATCTTCCGCCACGTTTTTTTCCGTTGCGCCAAATCGGCAAAGCAAATAGTTCGACCGATCATCCGCGTAGTGTGTTTAATAAGCGCATATTGTATGGAAAGAAATGTAGCGATGTTCCACGACAGAAGAGACGCGGCAGGAGATGTTTAACTCAGTAACACCTAAGGATATCAATCGGTTTAGGGCCGTTGTATCAACTTGGTTTATAATCTTTCGTTCAAAGCATAGATATTTCGCATTTTCCACCGATCAAACAACTCGCTCTCGTAAGAATCTATGAACTATTGCTATAAAGGAAGTTGATGCAACCAGTCTTTAATGTGCATAAATAAAAAAGTTTATTTTTGAAAAAAGATGTTTATACAAATGAACTCGTTAATGAATTATGTAATAAAAGGTATAAATAATAAAAATTTTATGTAAAGTTATCGAATAAAATATGTTCTAAAACTTTTCCCATCTTACGGCATCTAATTCAATTTTTCCACTTATCCTTGTTCTTATTTTTCCGGGTGTAGATATTTTAATACCCATTTCCACGGCCACTTTACCTTCTTTAACTATTTATTATTTTGTAAATTGCCGATTCAGAAATACCTGAAGAAATTGTATAATAGTAAAATAAAAAACTAAATATGGGAAAATCATTTTAACTGCATGGCAGCACTAACCTGAAGTGGCGGCAATAAGTCTATGAACAAAATCAAACGGTATAATTGGGGCTTTTAGACGTTGTTCCTCTTCAAAAAACATGTGCATTTTCAAGATTATTTCCCGAACACCGCTTTTAATGGTTTTTGGCATGGTGACAATCTAAAATTTTCTTAAAAAACTATTGAAACAGTCGTGAACCCCTCTGTAAACAAAGTCTGTCAAAGGTCTGTCAGCTGTAGATAATCCAATATGGCGTCGTTAGTTCCAAATTTGGCCATTCTTCAGATAAGTTAGACGGACTATACTATAAATATAGACTAGTTACATGTTTATATTTTATATTCTGTGGTTACAAGCCAAAATATCTGCTATAGTCCGTCCAACTTATCTGGAGAATAAAGGAGGGCGTCCCAATCGTTGTGGTACTGCCTGTAGTCTAAAAATTATCTCATTTGTAGGGAATTTTATGCAAATTCGTTTTTTCTTAAACAAGTTATAAGTCAGTATACGACACGATAAAAACAAAAAATGTAAACTAACGTACAAATAAATTTATCAAAATATACATTCGTAAAATACACAACGTCACAAAATGGCGTTTTTTCAAAATCAAAGAAAAATACAATTTTCAGGAAAAAAAACAAACAATAATAATTCTTTTAGGCCGGCGCCACATTACGCAGATCTTCCGCCGCGTTTTTTCCGTTGCGCCAAATCGGCAAAGCAAATAGATCGACCGATCATCCGCGTAGTGTGTTTAATAAGCGCATATTGTATGGAAAGAAATGTAGCGATGTTCCACGACAGAAGAGACGCGGCGGAAGATCCGCGCAGTGTGGCGCCGGTTTTATTCGGTGTCTCATACCTAATGATCATGACCACCATGTTTAACTCAGTAACACCTAAGGATATCAATCGGTTTAGGGCCGTTGTATCAACTTGGTTTATAGTAATCTTTCGTTCAAAGCATAGATATTTTGCATTTTCCACCGATCAAACAACTCGCTCTCGTAAAAATCTATGCTTTAAATGAACTATTGCTATAAAGTAAGTTGATGCAACCAGTCTTTAATGTGCATAAATAAAAAAGTTTATTTTTGAAAAAAGATGTTTATACAAATGAACTCGTTAATGAATTATGTAATAAAAAGTATAAATAATAAAAATTCTATGTAAAAAATTATCGAATAAAATATGTTCTAAAACTTTTCTCGTCTTACGGTTTCTAATTCAATTTTTCCACTTATCCTTGTTCTTTTTTTCCGGGTGTAGATATTTTAATGCCCATTTCCACGGCCACTTTACCTTCTTTAACTATTTTGTAAATTGCCGATTCAGAAATACCTGAAGAAATTGTATAATAGTAAAATAAAAAACTAAGTATGGGAAAATCATTATAACTGCATGGCAGCACTAACCTGAAGTGGCGGCAATGAGGCCCGGTTGTTTCAAATTCGATCAAAGTAAGCGTAGAGTTTAAACTGAAATTTTTAGTACTTTTTTCAAAAACGGGTTGTTTCAAATCGGATTAAGCGAAATCTGTCAGAGAATTCTAAGCGGAAATTTTAGATTAAACTCTCGGTCAGAGTCGCACATGCGCACTGCGCAATGTAATTGACATCTGTCAATAAAATATTTTTTTATTAATTTTTCGACATTTTACATACAAAGTGTCGAAATGTACAATATTATGTAGGGTGACACAGGCTTTTCTGACGATCGACTGATCCTACAGTATATCCTTAACAGGAGAAGTAATTTACTTAGATCTCGAACAATACTTTTTTGTCAGAAGAAATTGATTTTTCCGCAACTCTAAATGAATTTTACTGCAGGGCATTGTCGACAATATTTTTTTTCAAGGTTTCTATTTCACTCGGGTTTTGATAATTTTACATTTATATCCATGAAAGGTGCATAGGTGATTTATCTGGAACACTGCTTCTTGGACTGCGGATAGTGTCAGCCATTACCAGAGCAATGGCTGACCACAGACCACATTTTAGTCAGCCGAAGAGCACTATAAAAATCAGAAATATATTTGTCATTATGTCCAAACAAAATATCAAGTTACGACAAACGGTACTAGGTACCAGATTTGGTAATTGCTATATTGTAGGAGAGCGGGACTATACCCTCAAACCAAATGTACAGCAATTTTTAATGCTACAATGGGCCTGAAGGCCCAATTTTAATTGCGGTCCGACAAGAACACCTAGATTTTAAAGAAATCAGAAAGATGTATTGCGACCTCACCGGGAATCGAACTCGGAATTCTCAGTATGCAGAGCCAGTGACATGGCCACTGGTTTGGTCATGTGGAACAGATGAGCAAAGAAAGGATGGCAAGGAAAATTGTTTGTCGAAAGCAGCAGAAGCAGAGGACGTCCGCGGAATAATAGTAATAAAACAATATATTCGGTGTATGAAATTCTTTTATTTTATTGTATTTTATATACCTACCTATTAACGGGAAAATGAATATTTTAATAAAAAATACAACTTGTAATAAAATTAAGCCAGATCTCTTTTGGCATTATGCCTTTCCAAAACAACTTCGTGAATTTCCTGTCGATTCTTTAGATAGTTGGGTTTTGAAAATATCTAACTGAACCACATATAATTTATTCTGCATATCAGTCGTAGGCTCTGGATTCACTTTTCTTATTACCTGCAAACAAAGAAAAGGTTATAAACAGAAAAACTAAAGAAATACAATGGAGATCAAATAAAAACATATTGTTCTTGCAAACACTAAATAGGTAAGATAACATTTAATTTCGTCAATAACTAACCTTCCTGGCGCTTTTCATCGTATTCTCGAATCTACTTCGAAAATCTGTTGGACAGTAGCAACAAAACATTAAATTAGTTGCGTAATGCGGCCCACTACTCTCCTTTCATCTTCTTGTGGAAATCTTCAGTAAAACAAACCGTTGATGACATGTTTCGAAACATCTGCTTTGATCTGCTTTAGCGATGCGCGATTACGATTATTATAACTCGAATTATTCGATTATTGAAATGCTTCGAATAATTCGATTATTAAAATCATTCATAATTAAAATCATTCGAATATCAATTTAGCACTGCGCGACGTGACGCCAGGCAAAGCCGAGAGCCGAGTACCGATCACGCCCACCCACTCCGCGAAGCATTCAACAACGAGTGATTCTACTAACCATCCCGAATAATTTCAACACGAGTGATCACTCGTGATGGTTAGTAGAATCATTCGAATGAAAATTAGGTATGAATAAAAAAGATTCTTAAGTATATATTTCTCTCTCATTTGATATACCATTGGCTTCATATATAAGAAGAAGACAGATGATAACAGAATGTCGTAACGTATTCGACAAACGAAAACTTCTTAACATAGACAAGGAAAGAGTTTTTATTGTCTTTCTTTGTCTAATCTCCTTACAATGTGAGTGAATGTTGGTGAACGTACGTCTTTTGTCTTTTCCCGCAGCCCGCGGCTAACTTCAGACCGAATGATTATTCGAATAATTCACTCGCCGTTGACGTCGATTATTAATTCGATTATTTACTCAGTTACTAATTCTATTCGAATAAAATTAGTAACTAATGACCGAATGATTATTCGAATGATTCACTTGCCGTTGGCGTCGATTATATATTCGATTATTTACTCAGTTACTAATTCTATTCGAATAAAATTAGTAATGTCAACGCCGAGTGAAATCATTCGAATGATCACTCGGTCCGATGTTCGCCGCGGTCAGCGATAATATTATTGTTTGTTAGACGTTGAATTTTCGATTTTTAGAGGGAGTTAAAAATAATAGACGTATATTTTTTTAACAATAGCAATTTTGAAAAAATAGGTATGTTAAATTTTAATTATTTGGCTTTGAATAACGAATTAACATGACGCTGTGAAATACTTGGTGTATTAAATAAATAAGACATATGTTTATTGAATTTGGCATACCTAGCTCTGTTCTTATTTTTTGAGGACAATAAAAATAATTACTTTTAATATCATCCAATGTACATTATTTATATCATTTTAAATAATATTATAACCCCGATTTTCATAAAATTAATGAAAATATCGGAAGAATCATAAAAATAATAAAACTTATTACAAAAATATTCATATTCAAATTACGATAACTAATATGCATCAACTTATCATCGCTGCATATACCGAATGTAACATACCTAGTTCACAATATTTCGTAGGTAGATCCCTGCCTATTTTGAGTCAAAAACGCTCAAGCAACCATGACCTAATATCTATAGGTAGTAACGGAGATAATCGACTTCAAAGTTTGTATTTTTCTATTCAATATTTCTGACTAATATTCTGCAAAAAAGTTGGACCATCATTCAAGTAACATATGTATACCAAAAATTTAAATTTCAATCGCTTTAATATAGGTCAAATAAAATGAAAAAACTTAATTTCTGAAAAAAAATCTTTAAAAAAGTTTTAATCATTTGGCTTGTGTTAAAGCATAGCAATCTTTATAAGTTAAAGCGAAAGTTTTAATTTTTGTTTTAAGTTATTTTAATGACGGTCCAGCATTTTGCAAAAGATGAGTATAAAAATGCAAACTTTGAAGTTAATTATCTCCGTAACTACTGATATCAGGTCATGGGTTGCCTGAATATTTTCGATTCATAACATAGGCAGGAATCTACCAATGAAATATTGTGAACTAGGTCTGACACACCTTGTATAATATAGCTCATATATGATGTTTAGTTTATTCTGTGATAATTTAAAAAAAAGTAACTGCGAAGAATAGACTTACAATTTTTTTTTAAATTACTAGGCATACTTTAACGGCACTATTTTTTATAGAAAAAATTGTCATTTTTTCATGTTTTTTGCACATAAAATTACTTTGCATACTTCCGGCATATGGAATTTATTCTGTACTGACTTACGGCCACAAAATGTGAGAGTATAGAGAAAATATTATATATAAGTATTAATTTCTTTGTGGGTAACCCGCGTCAAAGTCTGGTCCTCAGAAGGATCATTCGTCAAGCGACGTTTCGCCTGAATCGCAACACGCATCTTCAGGGTGCCTTGTTAATAAATTTCCATCACGAGGGGCAGTGCGAGCACGTCCGTTCATATTGGAAGCTTACTACCGAGCCTTGTAGCCAGTGACGTGGCCACTGGACTACGAACTTCAATGTTATTTACCAATATTTTCGCATGGTTTGGCCATGTGGAACTGAGGAGCAAGGAAAGGTAAGGAAAATTGTTTGTCGAAGGCATCAGAAACAGAGGGCGTCTGCGGAATTAAAATAATAAAACAATATATTCGGTGTATCAAACTCTTTTATTGTATTTTATATAACTATTAACAGGAAAATGAAAATTTTAATAAAAAAAATACAACTTTCAACTATAATTAAATGAAGCCATATCTCTTTTGGCTTTACGCCTTTCCAAAACAACTTCGTGAATTTCCTGCCGATTCTTCAGTAGTGTTTTGAAAATCTCTAACTGAACTGCTATAATTTTTTCTCTGCATGTCATTTGGAGTCATTTTGGCTTTTATTACCTGCAAACAAAGAAAAGGTTATAAACAGAAACTAGAAGAAAAACAATATAGATCAAATTAAAAAACATTTTGTAATCGCAAAGACTAAATATGTAGGAAAACACGTAATTTTATCAATAATCTAACCTTCCTGGCGCATTTCTTCATATTCTCGAACCTATTTCGAAAATCTGTCAGACTGTATGCATTATATTCTTTGCGTAGTGCAGAAGTAAGATCTGACGATATGAACGTCATCTGTAGAAAAATTTGCTCTCTTTCTCTGAAAAAACATTGTTATCAGTGTTTATTACCATTTAATTAACAGCATAAACTGTTGAATATCGTTAAATCCATGAATACTTACTTTGTATCATTGTCAACAAACAATTTAAACTGCTGTCAAACATTTAAAATGACGTTTAAATGACGTGTTGCCATGTGCAAAATTATAGACCTTTGAAAAATATTTTTCAAAGGTTGTACAAAAACTGGGGTATGTTTTTGAATAAATTATTTTAAACCGAAGCCTCCCTAAGGCCTGGATGTTTCAAGTTTGAACAAAGTAAGTGTAAATCCTGGGTTAAACTGAGTTTGACCTCAAGGTTACGCGAAATCTTACAGAAACAGTTGTTTCAAACTAAATATCCATAAGCGTGCTATAAATATTGTAGTTTATTAACGTTGCAGACATAGCATACATTCGTATTTTTTTTATTTATGGTCTACTAGAAGCATTCCAATATTCCGATTTGATTATCGATATTTATAGAAACAAAAAATACTCAATCTTTTTCTAGGAATGCTCCGGTTTACATTAATTAATGAAACAACATACCCCGGTTTTCATATAACCTTTGAAAAATTTATTTTTTAAAGGCTTACGAATATAATAAGTTATTACCTTTGCAGACATAGAATAAAATATACATCATTTTTTAAGTATACCGTCATATTTTTTTGGGCGCAAAAATAATCGATAACTCGTAAATCGATTACTAATCATTCGATTATGAAAATAACTCATAATCGCGCATCGCTAATCTGCTTGCTGTCTGTTGCTGTCAAATGAAATTTAAATTATGTGCTGCCATATGCAAAATTATTTTGGCGTGCATTTGTCTATGATTTTTATTTTACACAATTGCAACACCCCTAATCCGATTTTAAAATTTGAAACAACTCAATTCTTCGAGATTTCGCGTGACCTTGAGGTTAAGCTCAGCTTAAGCCAGTATTTCCGCTTACTTTGATCGAACTTGAAACAACCGGGCCTAAGAAAGAAAGAGAAAAGACCATAGACTATCAAAAATATTGATATCTCCGTACTCCGAATTTGATTTGAATTTCTCCGCAAATTATTGACATAAAACTCACCTATGAAAAGTTATATCCTCTTCTTTATTACGTGATGAAGCACTACAACGTCTAACCACCGTCTAACACAAAAAACAGGCATATTTCAAGTTGGATTTTTTAAATTGTTAAGACAAAAAGCAAAAGCATTCGCTATAACTTCATATGCATTCGTGTGTCAAGTTATATCTTATTGTCCTTTCATATACATGGTTATTAAAATAATTTCTATCTCTTTCTGACTGATACATTTAATATGTAATAGAAGACAGCAGAGACTAGATGTCTCAGGTTTGTTTTTTAATGACTAGTCTATATTTATATAGTCTATGACCGTTAACGTTTGCATTGTTAAGCATTATCTTCATATATATTAAAAAAATAGTGCACATTGGCCGATATATGTTTATATGTTTGATTGTTTATAACCAAAAGTTACATTTCGATTTTTTTTCGTTTTCTTCTCCGTTTTTGCGCGCTTTTTTGCGGTTTTCTCTGCGAGTATACACGATAAAAATATTTTGTAAAAAGAATATGAAAGCCAATTAATTGCCGCATACTTTCTTTTATTTTGCTTATATTTTTTTTTCTTCTTTTTTCTTTTTTACGCCCGTTTGAGCGAAAATAGGTTTTTCTTACATATTTTCGTCAGTTTTCAAAATTTTTAAATTCGAATCGGTGAAAAGATAGATAATCGTAAAACGCGTATGATCTAATTATTAATTTATTTTTTTTAAATTTATTTCGTTTTTACGTACTTTTTGCAAACTTTGCGTTTCCTTTCATCACGTTTTTTTCCGTAAGTATGAAGAATATTTTAATTTTAAAAACAGATTATGAAAGACCCTGATGCTGGCGTAAAACTAAAATTAGAATCATATTTTAGTACTTCTTCTTCTTCTTTTTTTTGAACTTTGAAATTTTAAAAATATTATGAAGAATTTTTCAGTGAGTGTTTGAGTTAATTGGAATGATACTGATGATGCATATTAGTATGCTGTATACGATACAACAATAATATTAAACTTTTTTAAATTTTTGAATTTTTTACGATTTTTTTAGTGATTTCTTTTTTTAACGAATAACTCGACGAATTCTGGATGAAAATACGATATTTTGAATTATAATGATGAGTTAGACTATACTGTACCTGTACTAAAAAAATCATAACGATCGACATCGTTTTACTTAGTTTTTTTGCAATTATAATTCACCAAAAATACAATTTTTAAAATAAATATAAAATAATGTGGAACAATATACCTCGGCGCCAGCTACGCCAACTCTCATATTATTTTGTATGGAAAAATGTTCTTATTTCAAATTAAATTAAAACGTCGGCGGAATAGCTTTGACATTTGCTTCACAACAAAATGTGACATTTCAAAAAAAATACGTGTTTTTGATTTTCAAAATATATTATACGGTCATTTCTACCGTTTGGAAAGATATAAATATTAGAATAAGAATGCTATATATGTTTTTCATAGTTTTCAAGAGAAAATTAAAATGTTGTAGAAAAAATTAACGGCCAGTAAAGCTATTTAAAAAATGCTGTTTTTTGTTAGAATTCGCAAAATTGACATTAGTTTTTTTTACGTATATTTAATATAAGGGTATTAAATGTAACATATAACCAGCTTTAGTGAGTTTTTCGAATATTAAAGGTATTTAAAATGATAATAGTAGGTAGGTAATAAACCATTTTTCACACGGGAATGATGACACGTTTTCGATGATTTGTATGAGATATAATTAATTAATTCAACAAGAGCGCGTTTTTCATACAAAAACACGCTCTTTTGAGATTTATTAATTTTCATTATTAAATATACCGCATAATATTATAAGGGGTGTTTTTATTGATGATAATATTTTTAGAATAGGGAAATGCGCATTTTTTTCAAAATTATTTTTACATAGATGTGACGTCACGATTTCGATCGAGTGGGAAATATTATACAGGGTGTTTTTTATGCAAAAATGTTTATTTGTGATCACTCGAATTTTTTTTTTGGATTTTAGATTTTCAACATTGATTTTTTTTTGGAAAATGTTTTTTATACAGGGTGTTTTTTATGATGGTAATAATGTAAAATTGAGAAAATGCGCCTTTTTTCGAAATGAGCCTTTGCATAGATGTGACGTAACGATTTTGAGAATGTGCTTGGATGGGAAATAATATACAGGGTGTTTTTTATGCAAGGATGTTTATCTGTGATCACTCTAATTTTTTTTTTGGATTTTAGATTTTCAACATTGATGACATTTTTTTTGGGAATTTTTTTTTTAATCAGGGTGTTTTTTTTTATGGTAATAATGTAAAATTGCATAAATGCGCGTTTTATCGAAATACGCTTCGCAAGGGGGATTATATTTTATGATTATTTAAGAAATATTCTACAGAATGTTATTAACGTCACATTTTGGGGATTTTGAATAATTTAAGCATCACGTTACGTTTTAAACGTTTGGAAAATTATATACAGAGTTGAAATTTTGAAAAATTGTCAAAGTGTTTTGTCCAAAATATTTTTTTTTCAAAAACCAAAAACCAAAAAAAATTTTTTAAACCAAAACCCATTTTTTTTCCAAATACATATTAACAAAATCAAAAAGTTAAAATCAAAAAACCAAAACCAATTTTTTTTTGTCTCATTAGTACTCTAAAATTGGAAATATATTTTTTCTTAGGTTAATTTGCTTCCAGATTCTTAGGTAAGTTTAGGTTAGGTTGGGAAGGGTTAGGTTAGGTTATGTTAGGTTAGGTTAGGTTAGTTTAGGTTAAGTTAGGTTTAGGTTTTTGGGTTTTTCATGGATATCTTCGCGAAGCGAAGCCCGATTTCGAGAATTTAAAAAGTCATAGACGGGCGCAGCCCGTCCGCGCCTTTTCACTGCCGTCACCCGTCGCCCGCCCAGCGGGCGTCTGCGACCGCAAAGCGGGAGCTGTCTGTCTCACTCACCTTTGCGAGGCCTTTGCGCGGCTTCGAGCGCGCAGCGGCTTCTTCTCCCATCCTTCGGTTTTTTAAATTCGAAGTTCCCACCCCCACACAAGATCTTTCACAACTAGGTTATTTATAATCCGATTTTAATTTTAAAAAATACCACAGACAGCTCTCATCTTCTTCTATCGAATATTATAATCTGGCACAGTCTGCCGCCAGGCTAAATTGCACAGGTAGTCGTGCAACGGGCACCTTGTCATATATATTAAAAAAATAGTGCATATTGGCCGATATATGTTTATATATTTGTTTGATTGTTTGTAACCAAAAGTTACATTTCGATTTTTTTCGGTTTTTTTCTGTTTTCGCGCGCTTTTTTGAGGTTTTCTCTGGGAGTGTACACGATAAAAATATTTTGTAAATAGAATATTTTCATATTATTAATTTCCGCATCCAAATTTTGAGCATTTATTTTTCTTCTTCTTCTTTTTCTTTTTCTACGCCAGTTTGAGTGAAAATGGGTTTTTCTAGCATTTTTTCGTCAGTTTTCAAAATTTTTAAATTCGAATCAGTGAAAATATAGATATTTATGTTAAGCATATAATCTAATTATTAATTTATTTTTTAAAAATTTATTTCGTTTTTACGTACTTTTTGCAAACTTTGCGTTTCCTTTCATCACGTTTTTTTATAAAAGTACAAAGAATATTTTGATTATAAAAACAGATTATGAAAGACTCTGACGCTGGCGTGAAAATAAAATTAGAACCATATTTTAGTACTTCTTCTTCTTCTTTTTTTTGAACTTTGAAATTTTAAAAATATTATGACAAATATCTCAACAAGTGTTTGAGATAATTGGTTGGAAATGATACTGTTGATGCGTATTAGTATGTTGTAAACGATACAATAATAATATTTAACATTTTTTAATTATTTAATTTTTTACGATTTTTAATTAAAAATAGGTATGTTAAATTTTAATTATTTGGCTTTGAATAACGAATTAACATGACGCTGTGAAATACTTGGTGTATTAAATAAATAAGACATATGTTTATTGAATTTGGCATAGGTACCTAGCTCTGTTCTTATTTTTTGAGAACAATAAAAATAATTACTTTTAATATCATCATTATAACCCCGATTTTCATAAAATTAATGAAAATATCGGAAGAATCATAAAAATAATAAAACTTATTACAAAAATATTCATATTCAAATTACGATAACTAATATGCATCAACTTATCATCGCTGCATATACCGAATGTAACATACCTAGTTCACAATATTTCATAGGTAGATCCCTGCCTATGTTGAGTCAAAAACGCTCAAGCAACCATGACCTAATATCAATAGGTAGTAACGGAGATAATCGACTTCAAAGTTGTATTTTTCTATTCAATATTTCTGACTAATATTCTGCAAAAAAGTTGGACCATTTAAATTTCAATCGCTTTAATATAGGTCAAATAAAATGAAAAAACTTTAATTTCTGAAAAAAATCTTTAAAAAAAGTTTTAATCATTTGGCTTGTGTTAAAGCATAGCAATCTTTATAAGTTAAAGCGGAAGTTTTAATTTTTGTTTTAAGTTATTTTAATGACGGTCCAGCTTTTTGCAAAAGATGAGTATAAAAATGCAAACTTTGAAGTTAATTATCTCCGTAACTACTGATATTAGGTAATGGGTTGCCTGAATATTTTTGATTCATAACATAGGCAGGAATCTACCAATGAAATATTGTGAACTAGGTCTGACACACCTTGTATAATATAGCTCATATGTGATGTTTAGTTTATTCTGTGATAATTGAAAAAAAAAGTAACTGCGAAGAATAGACTTACAATTTTTTTTAAAATTACTAGGCATACTTTAACGTCACTATTTTTTTTATAGAAAAAATTGTCATTTTTTCATGTTTTTTGCACATACAATTACTTTGCATACTTCCGGCATATGGAATTTATTCTGTACTGACTTACGGCCACAAAATGTGAGAGTATAGAGAAAATATTATATATTAGTATTATATATTATATTTGTTATATATATAGTATTATATATTTTAGTATTATATATATAGTATTATATATTATATAAAATATTATATATTAATTTCTTTGCGGGTAACCCGCGTCAAAGTCTGGTCCTCAGAAGGATCATTCGTCAACCGACGTTTCGCCTGAATCGCAACAGGCGTCTTCAGGGTGCCTTGTTAATAAATTTCCATCACGAGGGGCAGTGCGAGCATGTCCGTTCGTATTGGAAGCTTACTACCAAGCCTTGTAGCCAGTGACATGGCCACTGGACAACGAACTTCAATGTTATTTACCAATGTTTTCGCATGGTTTGGCCATGTGCAACTGAGGAGCAAGGAAAGGTAAGGAAAATTGTTTGTCGAAGGCAGCAGAAACAGAGGGCGTCTGCGGAATTAAAATAATAAAACAATATATTCGGTGTATCAAACTCTTTTATTGTATTTTATATAACTATTTATATTTCATATTTTATTATTTTATTATTTATTTATATTTCAATTATAATTAAATGAAGCCATATCTCTTTTGGCTTTATGCCTTTCCAAAACAACTTCGTGAATTTCCTGCCGATTCTTCAGTAGTGTTTTGAAAATCTCTAACTGAACTGCTATAATTTTTTCTCTGCATATCACTTGGAGTCGTTTTGGCTTTTATTACCTGCAAACAAAGAAAAGGTTATAAACAGAGAAACTAGAAGAAAAACAATATAGATCAAATTAAAAAACATTTTGTAATCGCAAAGACTAAATATGTAGGAAAACGCGTAATTTTATCAATAATCTAACCTTCCTGGCGCATTTCTTCATATTCTCGAACCTATTTCGAAAATCTGTCAGACTGTATGCATTATATTCTTTGCGTAGTGCAGAAGTA